>JAHZMX010001064.1:0-16495 GCA_027743895.1 Seira musarum | reverse complement strand
TGAAGAAAACCAGAAGCCATCGTGTGATCGCGACCTGGGAAGAAGACCACGATGGATTGTATTCTCAAACCACCTTACTTCAGGGCGATGACTGAAAGATATGAAAAAGGTATTTTAAGCAAATTTCGTTGAAAATGGCGTGAATTAGTGAAGAAAAGCACCCAAGTCAAATAAGAATTCATAGCTATTATAAGGTAACATGAATTTTTACCTATCACCTAAAAACCTTCCGGAAATGACGCATGTCAAAATGTCGTGGTCGTGTGTACCTTCTTGGAAATAATGTTTAGTACAGGAACAAATTGTGAGGTGATATTTGCATAAATATTGTACCTGAAAAATATAGCTTATTTGTCTGTTTTGATATCAAACAAGTCATTTTCGTACTCACAAGAATTTTGACCTCTAGTTTTTCATTGCACCTTTAAAAATATCGCAACTTACCTACAAATTACTTAGAAAACATCATTTTAATATAGATTCAATTTTAGATCCGTTCGGGGATGGTTTCGTGTCATCTTCAACAAAATGTACTACATCATAAAAATAACTATCGCGATTCATGCCTCAGCTTTAATGATTTGATGATCTGATCTAGAAAGCGGTTCAAAATAAAAGTACCCCCTCATTTTACTGATGTTTCTCTTCCTTGCTCCCTGACCTGACTCATTAAACTGCAAAAAGTATTTTTCTAAAATACTATGTAATTCTGCTACCACCGCCGCTACTTTTTGTATAAGATTTTTTAGAAAAAAGGATGACCGATTTTTACATAATTTCTCCTTTCTTGCGCAAAAAAGGTTTCCTTAGCCTTTCATTTTTAATTTAAAAAGTCAAAACTATAGGACCAACGTGGTTGTAAAAGTGTCNTTCAAAATAAAAGTACCCCCTCATTTTACTGATGTTTCTCTTCCTTGCTCCCTGACCTGACTCATTAAACTGCAAAAAGTATTTTTCTAAAATACTATGTAATTCTGCTACCACCGCGGCTACTTTTTGTATAAGATTTTTTAGAAAAAAATAGATGACAGATTTTTACATAATTTCTCCTTTCTTGCGCAAAAAAAGTTTCCTTAGCCTTTCATTTTTAATTTAAAAAGTCAAAACTATAGGACTCAACGTGGTTGTAAAAGTGTCATAAAAATAGAAAATCATCTTGTAGGCTTGCTTCTTCATGTCACCTTGTCATCGTGTCATGTTCGCATTGCGCATTCCTTTTCCCTTGCAGATACTCATCCTTCAACTCATCCCATTCAATTGCTTTTACCCAATGTGCAGTTGTTGGTAGTACAGACCGGCATCCAAAAAAACATTTAAAAGCTACCTATAATGTTGTTAACGCACGAATTGTGCGAAAACACGACGATGATTTTGTTGCGGTAGTGCAAGATTTCCCAGGGCTTACTTACTTTTTGCAGCATGTAGTTTAAATGCATTTTGATGATGATAATAATAAAGTGGTGATGTAAGTTGTAAGTAAATGATGTGATGTTTGAAGGTGATCGTTAAAGTAAATTGCTTGCCGTTTACAACTCCACACACACAAGCCAAGCACAATTTTCAAAACTTGTAATTCATCATGACGATGATGACTATGACTATGATAATATCGTAATGCGATGATGATTCAAGTCAATTTTTACATGATGATGATGAATGACTTGTAAGAAGACAAGATGAGCAAAATGAATTGAATCACAAAACTACTGAGGTTGTTTCTAATCTAATGCAACTTTTTGACAGAATTTATACTCAATGATTTCTAATTCTGGTTCTAGAATTGCAATTGCTGAACTGCCTGTTTTGATGAGCGGATTTGGTCTTTTTCAAGAATTGAGAATTTAATGAAACGCGATGATGATGACGGCAAATAGTTTTAGCTTGGTTTGAAAGTGTTATATTGATTTTTTTGGAATTAATGCATTTCCGTGATAAGGGAACAAATTTAAAGAGGAAAATTGCCAAAACACAACCGCACAAAGGAGTTGCGAATGGATATACATTAAACTCGAGAACTACCGGGTCCGGGACTAGCTCCCCATTTATTTCACGATACGATTTTGAAAGTCGCCGACATCAGATTAGTAAATAAAACTGCGAAATTTTGGTGACCTACTTTAAACATAAGTATAAATCATCGATACACCCTCTTGAGCATGCAGTACGCATTCTTTAAGGAGTTTCCGAACTGAATGGACATAATTGCCGAACTTCAATTACTGGGCATTGAGCAGACCGCTAGTCAGGAAGACATGATTCTGTCTTTAATCCCGTGTCGATAATTTTGTGGAGTGGGTTAGGCCATTGAAAAATAAGCCGGCACTTGATTTTGTGGTTTTGGGAAACTTTTACTCTTCTTTTTTTTACCTGACGAAAATCTTTAATCTAATTTGTAAACGTAAGGCTTGTGGCTTGGCTTGGCCTGGCTCGGCGTGGTAAATAGGACAGGCTTTGCACGATGCGAATAGAAAATGACCCATCATAACATCAAATGGGATCAAAACATGTACGTATTCTCTGTGGAGTTTCCGAACTGAATGGACATAATTGCCGAACTTCAATTACTGGGCATTGAGCAGACCGCTAGTCAGGAAGACATGATTCTGTCTTTAATCCCGTGTCGATAATTTCGTGGAGTGGCTTAGGCCATTGAAAAATAAGCCGGCACTTGATTTTGTGGTTTTGGGAAACTTTTACTCTTTTTTTTACCTGACGAAAATCTTTAATCTAATTTGTAATTGTAAGGCTTTGTGGCTTGGCTTGGCCTGGCTCGGCGTGGTAAATAGGACAGGCTTTGCACGATGCGAATAGAAAATGACCCATCATAACATCAAATGGGATCAAAACAAAAATTCTCAAGGTGAAGAGAGTAAAGTGAAACACAATACAGATCTTGGAGAGAGTATTGGGTTACTAGAGGTCAAGGCTCCTGGCAAGAATTTTCATCGTCGTCATCATCTAAAGTTTACCGGGATCCAATTTAGTCTACATCTTTACTTACGCACGTCAGAAAAGATTCATTATGCATTCCAGTGATTCTTCCCACCCCAACCCAAATCATTCTTTGCTTTAGGGTTTGGTAGGTAAGTAAGTGAATGGGCAGGAAACTTTTACCCTAAAAGCCTCAGGGTGTGTACCTGTATTTTTTGGCCTGTGTATAAGGGATAATCAGTTCAGATTTCAGATCAGTCCTAGTCATAGTCAACATTGAACTCTTTTAGGATTGCGTGCCTTATGAATCATTCTTTCCTTCCAGACAGATTTCCTCAGAGAATTTTAAACGATACATACATATTTCATGAGATGGTTTGGTTTGAACCTTTTAAATTTTAACACAAATGTCTTTGAGCTTTTTCTAGCTGAGAGAACATCATCATGGTCTTGTGATATGGATGTGATCACCTTACCTTACATGAAATTTACGCAAACAAACATGAATATCTATCTAAAAGAAAAAAGAAGGAAGTCATAAATAAGTTAAAGTGAGAGCAAAAAGTTACTAAAGTCTGAGCCAAGTCAAGTCGGGAAAGGGATTTAAGCTTTTAAATATGATATGATGGAATGTATGATATGATGATGCATTTTGGAGAGCTGAAATAGCGGTGTTGTCAGAAAGGTAAGAAGGTATTATGATTTGACACAGCATGAAATTTTAGGGAAAAGATGGGTGGGTCGCTTTCGGGTTTATCCAAGATAATGAGCAGGAGAACAAGGCAAAACTCATAAATAAAGCCGTAAAAAATAACTGGAACAAAATATGAAAAGATACGGGTCAAGATCACAACTTTTTTTCATGTAAAAAATCCAGCGATATGCAGATTTTTACAAAACATCATACATTTGAATGTTTTTTACAAATTATATTTGTTTTTAGGGGGATTGAATACAGTGATGTTTGTTCCCGGCAGTTTCAGGATGGAAAAGTAGATACGTAATTCAAAGCAAAAACCATGCACAGGTGTGAGCTGAAGGTAAACAGGTAAGCATGTGTGCGTTTTCGTTTTCTCTTAATAACGTAAAGTCGTCGGTATGTCGGAAATTTCATAATAAGAAGTAAATGAAAGTGTTATACCTAAAGTTTCATTCCAACGGATATTCAGATTTCAGAATCAGTCGGACTTTTTTCAAAGATACTTGATACACGGAACTGATTGTGAATCATAAGTATGTGGCATGTATCATGTACCCTTGGGAAAAAATCTAAATATGTCATGTAATGATGACTCTGGCCTTAGGGAATTCGGTGGTTAATAGATTATGAAGGATTTTGTTTAATCCCACCCCATCCCACTCAATACAAAGCTTCCGTTTTGACAATTATTGATCGGTTCGTAAAAGGCAAAAGGAGTTATTTTTGTACATATTCCCATTTGCGAATTGTTATCATTTCCTCATTGTGAATAGAGAATTGACAGCTGAAGAACTCCACGTCTTGCTTAATGCAATCCTTTATGAAACTAACATAGATTTTACATCTTAAAGTTTACTAACATACCAATTTGCTTTTATATCTCATTCAATATAGATAAGAAGCCGTGATTATATATAACCTTATCTAAATTACAGATTCGGATGTGGATTAAAGTAAAGTAGGATATGATACTGCTATGCGTATAGTTATGTTTACGAAGAAGGACTTTTATATTTTACGTACATATCCCACACAATGAATTTTTAACTTTGTTTACTGCTTCACTCACAAAGGAAAAAAATGAAAATGAGATTTTTGCCGAAGAAGGGAAAACTACAAAATTATTGTGCTTTTTGTGTGTTCACCACCATTCCAACCATAACCATCACTCTGTGCATAATTCCCTTTATCATTTCCTCTTCTTCAGAGAAGAAAAAAATAACAAAAGACATTTCCCTAATTTTTTCAATAGGGAGCCTAGCTTTACTTGCTCATCTATCTAAATAAAATACATGCATTTTCTATTCTGCGAGGAGGCGAAGGGGAAATGGAATTGATGGGTTTTCAGATGACAAAAGAAAATAGCGATGAAGCCAGTAAGCTAAAGTGATTTTTTTTTTGCAGTGGAAAAATTTTGCATTCTGAAATAGAACTTGATATACAACGCCACTTTTCGTTTGTGTGAGTTTTTGCACAAGATTCATGCGAAAAAGAAATTCATGTGCATAAGTATTTGCATCATCAACTTTACTGTAAATATTGAATCTAATCCAACAACTGTAATGCATTTGCAATGTGGGGGATTGCTAATTGATAGAGTAAATGCAAAGCTTATAATTATGTGGGCAATTATAGTACTTTTTTGTTTATTGTTGTGTCACCGACTGAAATATGATCTCTTTCCCAGGGCCTACCTATCCTCAAATTTTAAATGCTGGACACTTTCATTTATGAAGGAAAAAGAAAGCGCATCTTAATTGATTTTTGAGTGAATAATTTTCTGAGATCGAAATCGAAAGAATCACCCAAAGTTCGTGTTGTGACTAAAGAGGCGAAAAAAAGAGAAAATATCTGATCAATGAGATACAACATATATTTTTAGAAACAATAGGAATAAACTTGAACAGGTGAGAAAACCCGTAATAATATTGAAGGAAACCGCTTGATTAACAAAAGGGGTAAATACGGTGAAGTACATAGCAAAGTAGTGGTATCTTCACAATAAGTCCTCTCAGATATAATGATAATTGTAATGAGTTTATGGCCATCAGGCGAGAAAGTTTAGACTGCTTATTCCACGAGCCACGTTATATGCAGACGTACGTACAGAGACTTGAGACTCCTGTGACAAAAGGTACGAAAAAAGGGCTGGACACATCAAAATATAGTTGGATAAATGTGTGAAAGTGATGGACAGAGATAACAATACAATAACGTAAGCTATCCAAACTAAACTTGTTGAATTGGATGAGTTGAAGGACTACGTGTAATATCAAACTCGCTTCTTTAGCTTCATTGTCTTTTTTTTTGGCTATATCCATTCTGAAAGCGGCGATTTAAAAATAAGTACTGTGTGGCATCATCATCTCATCTTTACAAGCGACATGTTCTTCAACTGGTTTGGGTTTACCTAATGAAAGTGTGAATTCAGTCCTGCCCTTTTTGATTAGGGAGACAGACAAGATGTGACAAAGGCGAGGCAAAATGAAACACGCGTATAAAATCTGAAGGTACATGAGCACACGGTCGTGTGGTGTTGTGTGAGAATCAATGCAAAGTAAAATCGGTTAAAAAGCCCGATCACAATGCAATACATCTAGCATGCATGAGAGTGACAAGTTGAAGACAAAAAGTTTAAATTGGGTATTATTTGAACCGAGTTTGTTCGAACTTCTTGCTCTGTAAAACACTTCCCTTAAGTATTCAGCTTCATTCTTTTTCATTATTGTTCCGACTCCTTTGTCTTTTGGATCATCTTTCCAAACAGACAATGAGTGGGTTAAGCTGGTGCAACTGACGTTTGACACGTAAGATTGTTTGTCGGCCTTTTGCATCTCAGTTCCACTCTATTTCGGGATGACTAGTTCGTCCTCAGAATCACAATTCACAATGAAAATTTTTTTTAATTCGTACCTAAGAATAATGAATGAATTGAAGAGTTATAATCAAAGAATGAAGTGACACTAATTTTGAATGGAAATTGAAAGTTGAATGAAATTTTCTGTTGAGGTTACTGGGACCAGAGAAATTATAAAGAAAATTAAAAATCAAAGTTAAAGGGGAAAGGGAAAGAGATTTAAAGATGTTACTGCATAAATGTAGGTACTATTGTACTTCTTAAGAGTTACGTTTGGGGATCGGCGCGTCATGTTGCATATTGAATGTTGCAGGAGAATTCGCAATAAATTCAGATAAAATCAATCCTTCGTATTTAAAAAGTCTAAAGAACAACAATGAAGGCGATTTGGGTCACAGAGTTCCTAATCTTCGTGTTCAAGTTTATTATCTGTGACTGGTAGAAAATTCCGATCTTTCTGGAAATGGGGACATTTCAACAATTAACGCGGACCTTTAAAATGTCCACCTTTTACATTACTTTTTTAAATTTTGACATTGGCATAATCAGATGCAGACTGCTGGCACTGACATTTATGCTGTATTGAAATCCGAAGTGCTAAATCAAAAACAATTCAATAGATTGAATGCTCAATAAAGTCAGTAGACACTGACACCTTTTCATAAGATCATGATCTGTGTGACCTCTAATTTGATCCTTAAAATGCAGCTGAACTTCTGCTACTATAGACATTGGACACAAAAGAATTCTTATCCATTGGCTTCTGAAAGTGAGAGTATTTTTTAGATTTAAAATGAAATTATGACTTCTTTAATCGTCCTCGTAAGGACGTAGGGATGTAGGTATGTTATTTCCATTCCCGGCACAATTTCTCAACATGAACAAAGCTCAGCTCTATTCACCAAGCCAAGTTGTATTGAATTGCGTAATTCAGCGTGAGGAAGCATTAAAATGAATCATTGGGCTTTTTAAGTTGACATGTGTTCCTTCGCTTTTCATCTTTTTTTATATTAATCCATTCGCTCATTAGAGAAATGTTTGTGCGCCTTAATACCTAAGCTGCGCACACATTACTCCCTATTATTAATGCGGTACTGTCAATCACTAATTATGCCTGAATTTGGCAATAAAACTGAAATGACAGATCTGTCTTTCAATTAAGCACGAATTCAATAGATTTTCTCAAGCTTACGTTTGGTTTGTCATCCTTTTTCATCTGAACTGAAATAGCGATCAATCACCATGCAGCAATCGCAACAGTTCATCATTTTAATTGAATACGTCCTTGCTTATCTTAGGATTAAGATTTAAACTGATTACTTGATTTGGAGTGAGCCCCATGAATCCATCATTATGCAAGGGCATTGCTTAAAGTTGATTTGGGATATATCTATACAAACAGAATAGATGTTGAATTTGAGATAGATTTTACAATTTTGCCTGGAAGATTTCGAAAACGTATTTCGTTTCGAAAACTTCAGTAATGAGGATGATGTGCAAAAATGATTTAGCATAGGTGAATGATTTGTAAAAAAAAGTGAATGTGACTGAAAACATTTTTCATTTGTACATTTTCCTCCTCAGTAATAAGATCGGAAAAGTGGTGGTGTGATGAATATTCCATCAAAGGAAATTCTCGAAATCATGTCATGTAAATTACTCGATGAAGATGAAACTTCTCTTACTATTATAAATCCTAATACCAGTTAATTATGCCCATCCATCTATAAAAGAGTATGGATATTTCTAATCTAATTTGTACAATACCTGCTAAGCTTATTATTTATTAGTTAGTCCACATAATAGCCATGGGCAAAGTGACAAAGCATTTATTCGCGAACGTTTTGTTTTCTATCCAAATCATGTGAGTAGTCAATGATTTTTTGTATGCAATTTATTTTGTAAAAAGTAATCATGAGATAAAGACTATAAATCTTTAAGCGGGTAAGAAAGTCCAAGTGATGATGGATGACTTTGAAATAAGGTTAATGAATGAAGAGTTACCTCTTCTTAGTATGCAGCGTATAGCTTGATGATGCAAACTAAATCTGAAACTTGAAATCTTGAGTGGAAACTCTTCTTAACTTTTTGTGAGAAATGACTTTAGATATTTGGAAAGGTCAAGTGGACTTTCTTGCATTATCATCAAGCACATATGTCGCGAATTTGCCCAATGAGCTTAGCTTTTGTTAAAGGTTCGGAATATTTATAATAAATATGCTGACAGAATCACTTCAAGTTGAAGTTGGGGTGTAGAAGTTCTTTATTACGTCACAATTGGTATTGTTCATGGGAAAATGGAGTCTCAAGGTCAAACTATATTTTTAGTTTTTAGACTGCAAAACGTTTATAATTTTTATGCTAAGATTCCAATTGCTTACTAGATTCGCCGCATCCAGACTTTTCGATTTTGTTAAGTACTTCATGAGCTCTACTGAGATATACTTGTTTAGAATTTTTCAAGATTGTCAAAGGTGGAATATTAAAATGAGTCTTAGGTTTTCCCGTATTTTCATCCAAACGATTTTCAACATCCGGATCATCCATCATTATAGTCACTTGGGGCAAGCCTTCTTGCCAAACGCCCTCTTGAAGTTGGCCGGTACTCATATGATAAAACCTCCCGAGGCCACATTTTATGTCGTTTTTGAAACTTCCTTCGTAATAATCTACCCCTCTTGACTAAACGACCAACTCCGTGACGCTTGTCTTTGTACCACTCACCTAAATCACAGTACTCATATCATTAAAAATATATTTTTAGAAATGGCTAATATATATCCCGCATTCAACAAACCTGTGTAAATGCTGCCATCTTGATAGTACATAATTCCTGGAAATGATAATCAAGAGCATTAGTGAATGTAAACTACATATGAAAAAAATGCAGAAAAATTGAAATTATGTAATTCTTGTACCATAGCCATGTCGCATTCCATTTTTGAAGTCCCCCTTGTACAAGCCACCATCAGGAAAACTTTTCATACCCGTCCCAGACATCTTATCGTATTTCCAATTTTCCACTGTAAATGCGCAAAGTTTTCTTTGTGGCTTCACAATCAAAACTCAAGGAACCATGTCCGTGTCTTTTTCCTCTTTCCCAGTCCCTGCAGAAAAAAGTAGTTACTTTCTGGGAGTTTAGGCGAACTTTTCAAAATGTTACAAATACTATTGAAATGTTTAGAATTATGATTCTGAAAGTCTTTACCCTTCATAAAATGTCCGGAATTTATTTTCATCTTCGTAAGATTGAAATCCTTTCCCATGCTTGTCATTTCCCTTGTACCAGCCGGAGTATTTTTCATTTTTGGAAGCTCCAAAGACTGCTCCTCTATAACCCTCCCGGTCCGTTTTTGCCTCCCATTTTTGCCATTGAACGGGTTTTTTCTTTTGAGGCTTCAAAAATGGCATGGTTTAATGTTTGTAGTTTTCTGGGAGAGTCAATCAAAACTTGTAAATTTTTTCGTGATTCTGATTTTTAACCAAACTACTATTTATTTCATACGAGTCGGAATAATATTGTTTTTAAATGTGACGGCGAGCAGAGAACCAAAGTCAGATGAAGTAACTGACATAATGTATAATGCTACAACGTGAGGTGAGTGAGTGTAAAGAAAAGTAATATTTAAAATAAATCATACAGTAACACAGAGTAACTGTCTTCGTGAGTACATACGTGCTACAACTATTTATTAAAATTAATTTATTATTTTCCCTAATAACTCACATCCATCTGGATGAACACTTACTTTGATTTATTTTATAATTTGCGGAATGTGATTGAATAAAAAAATAATCTATTGCTTATTTACTTACTACAAATTATATTTGGTAAATCAAATCCGTATAATTTTCATTTTAACAAACATATACACTTGAATTATGCAAAAAATCGGTTTTATTACAATAATTCATAAATGGTTGCCAATTGGAGTTGGAGGGCTGTCGAACAGTGCCATACTGGACGTGGTTGCATTTGGCGAAGTATGTACTTTTGCAGCAACTGTATTATGACTAGGACTAGGATCGGCTTCTACTGAAGCTGGTTTAGTTGTTGTGGCAGTGGTACTACCATTACCTCCAGGTGGACTTTTAAACTCTTTACTCCAATGTCGCTTGCAAGCTATAATGAATGTAATAAAATCTTGGGACGAATTTGCTTCTTCTACAAGATCATAATCACCATCGAACTCCGGTGTGATGGCTTTAACTGAAAAATCAAGTTTAAAGTTAAAATACAGGCTTAATCAAGCAATTAAAAAATATACTTATTGCTATTTTATTCAACAACCTGACTTACTCTTAAAATTGCCTACAGGGAATTCAAACGAAGTAAATTCGACGTAAAAGGATTTATTTGGGTCGTCTGAGAGAATGTTTGTAAACTGCAACAACAATGGGCATGGGCTGTTGGAACTGGAAGATGAAGAGGATCTTTCTATACTGCTTGTGGGTGAAGGCGTAACGTCCGAATCATCAACCATACACACGGTGATTCCGTGAATGTCGAACCATTTGTTCAGTTGGTCTCGAGCTTGCAATGCAGACTCCAAGGAAGCTTTCATTTTTTCTGTACAAGGCGAATTAAAAATGAGTTCTTGTTCTTATCCGATAATCTTTAACCTTGGTAGGAGTTACAAGAGTATTTAATATTTTTTCTGGCAATAAATCAGATGAACACTTACTATAATTTTTCACTGCCTTCTTTTTCTTTTCTTCAGACTTTCTACGCGACTCTTTCGCCGCCTCAAGTTTCACTTTCCAGGCATCTACTTTTATTTTTGCTGCTTCTATTTCAGTTTTCATCTTACGTTCTTCGAAAGCTAACAAATCTTTCTTCTCCTGGATTTGTCGCTTAAGATCCTCATTTTCCGCTATACAAAACAAAAACAAAGATAAAGAAATAAAATTAACAAAAAAAGTACGTATAGGAATTGCTGTTGGGTTAATATTAACTCCTCTCACCTCTCATTTTCTCAATTTCTTCCTTCTCTATTCGTTGTCCCTGAATCAGCTTTTCCGTCTTTGAAGCACTTAATACTTGAGCTTGGTGACATGTTTCATAATGATTTTTCAGCACTTCCGGAAGTTTTACATGTGAAATAGTATTTGGATTGTTCAAACTTGGATGGGAAAGTTTGGTATCAACGGCATGTATAAAAGCAGAAAACGACGTGGGCACTGGAAGAGCATGATCGTTATTGTTCAAGTAAAACAGATCTCTATCACTATCACTGACTCCGACATTCCTTGCAGTGTCACTCTCTATTGTAAAGCCTAGACCTTCATCCGTGGCGTAATCATGAGAACTCAGCTGGGAATATGACGACGTATTGATAAGACCATCAGCAGGAAGCACTTCATTGATACCTTCTTCTATATCCATTTCCACTGCCTCCGTTGTTTCCAAATAGGAATCCATGATTATTTTTATAATACATAGATAGGGGTTACCCCAAGTTTTTCTCAAAATCTTTTTTCTCGTAAACCAGTGATCGGATTGAACTCAAACTTATGACGTTCACGTTTCATGAGAACTAACTATCGATGGAGACGCTAATAAGAAAGGAACCAATATTGCTAAAGTCCAACTCTGCTCTTTTAAACAATCTGTCAATTTAAATGATAATTCGACAATTAGCAAAATTCCTTGCATATATACACTTGTCGTTTACATTGCAGGAAGCACTTCATTGATACCTTCTTCTATATCCATTTCCACTGCCTCCGTTGTTTCCAAATAGGAATCCATGATTATTTTTATAATACATAGGGGTTACCCCAAGTTTTTTCTCAAAATCTTTTTTCTCGTAAACCAGTGAACGGATTGAACTCAAACTTATGACGTTCACGTTTCATGAGAACCATACTATCGATGAAGACACTAATAGAAAAGGAGCCAATATTGGTAAAGTCCAACTCTGCTCTTTTAAACAATCTGTCAATTTAAATGATAATTCGACAATTAGCAAAATTCCTTGCATATATACACTTGTCGTTTACATACACACGCTTACAATACAATACAAAGGAATGTTATTTTGGTCCAGTAAACAAAACAATAGAGAACCATAACAAGTCTAATGCCGCGACGGGTAAACGCGGGCATGTGATTTGCTTGACTATGGGCACTGTGAAACAGTTCGTTATGATACGCGAAGGGGTACAAGCAAGCAATGCAATGAACTCACAAAGGAACAAAGTCTTGTTTAATTGTCTTGTGGCCAACGAACAAAGGAAAAGGGATTGACTCTTTGGGAGACTTGAGCAATTCATAAAAAACGCCTTTGTTTTGTGTTACTCGGCAAAGTTTTTTACATCAGTTAGGCTAATAGGAATAGGAATGCAAATTCTTTCTGTAGAAAACGCTGATTTTTATGTACGTGTTTTTAAAAAATATTTTTAACAAATTCAGAATGTAGGGGAAATAGATGTTTTACAATGAATATGTATTTTGGGTAACTAAAACTAATTCCAAATTATTTTTATGGTGGATCTGATACATTTCCGAATGTCTCTTACAACGAATAAGGATAGGGAATTACATCGCCTGTGACCTTTCCGTCTTCCCCAATCCATCATTTTCTTTATATTAACCTCTTTTGGAAAATTGTGTGCCTCTTTTGAGGAGGAACTGCTAAAGAATGATGTAAGGATACTCATTTAAAAAACACAAGAACAGGCATATTAATTGTTTACCATTGACTATGTATTGCATAGGATCTATCATGTTCGCTGAAAAATGCTTTAGTTTTTAATTTCGTGATTTCGTAATTTAATTTGTGATTACTAATTACCGATTGTGATTGATTAATATGAATTTTTGTTCTGAGGAATTCATGTAGACTTGCGAGAATAGAACAAAGGGAAAAAATGAAAATGTTCTTCAACGTATTGTTTAATGTGGCGAGACTGGAGTTTCTGTTACAAACATGAGCGTGAAGATGGCCCAAGCAATCACGAAAAGAAAGCAGTGTGCAGATCAATATAACTAACTCAACAGAAAAGTGGAGTCAGTCGGAGTGTGTTGGCCACGGCGCTGCAATAATGGCTTCAACTTCAAGTTTCAGACGAAGGGGGTTGTTAGTTGTTATGTCGGTCTGGCCTAGTCTGCCTGGTTTGGTTTGGTAAGCTCTACTCTGCGTGGCTCTTGGATTGGATGAGTATGAGTAATAAATGTTACCACTTACTTAACTTGAGAAAAATGCTTCTAGCTCTAGCTTCGTTTCTTTCGTTCGTTCGTAATGCGGATCAATACCAAACATCCCACCAGGTCATTGTCCTCGCTTGCGCTTCTTTTTTCACGGAAAGTGCAAACAACGAAGCCAAAGCATCATCATTGCTTCTCCGAAACGAAGAAAAAAAAATTACGGCTTCATTGCGATTGCACCCTCCATTATTATTCCTCCGTCTGTATGTATTTTCTGAAGAGAGTTTGAGTTCTCTCACTCAGAACAGAACAACCTTTCTTTCCTGTTTCCGCTAGACATTTCTTCCCCTCCGATCCATTCTCCATTCCAATCCTCCAATCCAACCGTGGTTCATTTTTTTTATGATGGTCTGGTCTGGTCTGACTGAAAAGGCAATATAATTACGCCATAGCAAGTCTAGAAAATCGAAATCTTTCTCTTCGACTGGAAAAACAGAGACGAACGCAAACGTCGTCATTTGCTTAACAAAATTCTCCATTTCCTTCTAGTTCTGCATTTTTCAAGACTTTTTCGATTATGTTTTTCTTCAGTCCCAAAAAACACTGTGTCTGTAGCAAAATGAGTTTTTAACAAGAACATAAGATTCAGAAAATATGAGCACAAAAATGTTTCAGAAAATCATGATGGCCTTTGAGATTTCGAATGAATTTTCTGGATCTATGAATGAAGATGAAGCGACTCATTCTCGTGCATGTGCATTCATATTTTTCCATATAAAGTAGGTAGGCAAAGTCATCCTTGATTTAAAATTCTATTTATGAGATGTAGAAAATTGGTTTAAAGCAAACCTAACCATGAGAGATATACATAATTCTACTAATCTTGAATGCAGTAGCAGCAGCAGTATGCAATACGACCATAATTATCGCCATCCGCATCAACATCAACACAACAACGTTTACATTTTACAAAGGTAAAAATGTTTTTCAAAGGAAGTGAGCACATCTGCCTGCCACCATTTAATAATGATTTTCCCTTGAACAGAGTAACAGAAAGCAGCACGTCGACCAAAGCCAAGAGCTCTAATTGTAGTAATAAATGCAGCTGTGCAGCCTTACTTCTGATGCATTTCTTATTTTTGAGTTTGAACCTTTACGATTTAAAACTCAGATTGTGAATGTGTGAGAGAAGAACTCTCCCAAAATATGTATTCATACATTCATCACACAAGTAAAATATAAAATAGCACAAATAAACAGAACCTTTAAGCCACATCTTATTTACCTGTATTTGCATGTATGCATATGTGATTTTCTCTCAAAAAAAGTCAATAGAGTTTGATTACTCATCGAATGAACGAACGAATGTGCATGAAAAACAAAACCAGAATTTCAGCAGCGGCCTAAACTAAATTGCTGTTAATGTAGAACTTCATGGTTTTCTTTCTTTCTTTATGCATGACTCTGATAGTTTTACCTGACGATGCATATGAAAGAAAAAAATTAGGCAAATAACTGCCTAGAACCTGAATTACCTATGAACGAACAGAGTATATAGCCATGAAGACGCTTTGATTTTTAATGTACATTTCACTTTTAACAGCAACAGCTCACCATACCATGTTCATGTAGGTAAGTAAATACACATAACAAAGTAAAGTAAAGGGGAAGACATTAATATATCCTGAATCCTGATCTCATATTCCCCTTTACTGTAAAGTAATGCTAGCGTTTTGTTGGACTGTTAGCTTTTTATCACTTCAACCAAAAGGGTTATCCTACTCATTTTATGATGCAGGCAAGTTAGCTAGAACTAAAGCTTCTTCTTCACTAAAACATCTGCCGAATAACTAACAATGAAGCGGGTGGAGTGGAATGGATGGAGGAAGAAAGTTTCATAGGCTGCATCAACTTCAGCTCTCTTCAAATAAATTGCAGAACAGTCCATATCCAAAATCCACACTTATGTGTCTTCTTCTCGTTGCCGTGGCCGACCGTCCGTTGGGTTTTTTGGGTTCGTTCGTTCGTCTAACAAAAAAAACTGACGAGTCGAGTAGAGTTGAGTTGAGTGAGCGAGCGAGGCAAAGATGAGCATAGTGGTGGTAATGTAGTTGGTACAGTATTACAGTAGTTATAATAATAATGGTCGTTTGCTTTACTTTTGGCTTCACTACGATGGGGAGGGTTTGGGTGGGTAGTGGGTAGTTTTTTTCACAACATTATTGGACTGAGCTGCATATAAAGCGAACGAGTCTAAACAACTTTTTTTGAGACATGCAATACCGCGCTTGTATGTTCGTCATCAAACAAGCCCTACATATCGTAATTCTCCTTCACAAATTCGCATCTTTTATACCTTAACTTTACGTAACATATTCCATGAACATACTTAAATGAATACTAAAAAGTAAATGTAAAACAATAATTTTCATTCAAACAATGCGCAAGTGATATTTTGAGATATGCGAGATTTTAAATGGAAAAGTATTGAAATATTTTTGCAATTGAATTTTACATTTTAACTGTCTTCTGGCTATTTACAAATTGCAATAAATAAGTTTTGGTGAGAAATAGTGTATGCAAATGGGGCAATATGAGACGTGCTCCACATTAAGAGAAAATTAAATGTGGATGGACATAAATGAACAATGTTATCATATCAATTTTGAATTGTAAGCACTTGTTTCTAGCAAAAAATTTAATTATAAAGTCTGCATTATAAATTGAGAGTATAAGAGATGACGACATCCATCTACATACAATGTTGCATTACATTTAGCGTTTCAAGTTATATGGAAAAAGGTTGTGCTGCGTGTTTTTTTTTGTCTACGCGGATGCATGCATGGCTCTTCTCTTG
>JAHZMX010001063.1:0-15696 GCA_027743895.1 Seira musarum | reverse complement strand
AAGAAAATGAAGGCAAGAATTTTTTCCATGTAATTCAGGGTGCATTTTCAGCAAAATCCTTATGTTGACTGTGATCATGACGCATGGGATGGAGAAAAAGTTTCTCTGGAAGAAAAGTTGCATTTTCAATGATTCGACTTAAATTAATAAAAGATTCTTTTTAGTCAGATGCATTCGTACCATTAACTTTTTTATGTTTTCCGTTTATAATTTTGTCGATTGATAATTTTGCTCTACCGAAAAGAACAATTTATCTCCCTTATACGTACATATGGTATATAGTACTCTTCTCTTTAAAAGCTGGAGCCATCGAATCAATATGATTAGAGAAAGTATATTTTAAAAGTTCGTGCCAACCATAGAAGGTCGATAACTTTTTTACAAATGAGCTAAAAAGAAATCCAATCCTACCCTCGGCATCGTGTTCACAAAGCAAGAAACGGTCATTTTTCGTGGCNATGGGATGGAGAAAAAGTTTCTCTGGAAGAAAAGTTGCATTTTCAATGATTCGACTTAAATTAATAAAAGATTCTTTTTAGTCAGATGCATTCGTACCATTAACTTTTTTTTATGTTTTCCGTTTATAATTTTGTCGATTGATAATTTCGCTCCACCGAAAAGAACAATTTATCTTCTTTATACGTACATATAGCACCCTTCTCTTTAAAAGCTGGAGCCATCGAATCAATATGATTAGAGAAAGTATATTTTAAAAGTTCGTGCCAACCATAGAAGGTCGATAACTTTTTTACAAATGAGCTAAAAAGAAATCCAATCCTACCCTCGGCATCGTGTTCACAAAGCAAGAAACGGTCATTTTTCGTGGCAAATTAATTACTTTTATGTACATTTTTGCCTGTCGAATGCCCCAGGTTTCTCGTGTACCCGGTGCCTGTTGCCATTTGATTATTCATTTGTCAAGTTCTAAAAACCAAACCTCAGCAATCCAAACCAGCTTGAACAAAATAACACGAGTGAGCATGGGATCAGAATCAGAAACTAATATGCCACCAGCCACGGATGGAATTCGACATAATGTATACAAGTATGTTTACAGATACAACAGTGATCTATTTACAGGGAAGAGCTCACGCAGTTATTTAACCAGAATGAATTCATTGACGTTTTAAGAAGAAAAGGGGGAGAGAAAGCAATCATGAGCATACTGTAGAATATAGAAACGGAAGTAGTATTGAATGAACAAGTTCAAATAATAAAAAAAACGAAGCGTTTTTCAATATAAAATACTTTTGATTTGATTTGCATCTTTTGACCGGTTGTATAAGAATTCAACACATTCAGTTATCAGTTCAAAGATAATGTTTCCCGCAGTTCTGACTCTCCCCTTCTCCTCCAGCAATTGAGGCAGNGAATCAGAAACTAATATGCCACCAGCCACGGATGGAATTCGACATAATGTATACAAGTATGTTTACAGATACAACAGTGATCTATTTACAGGGAAGAGCTCACGCAGTTATTTAACCAGAATGAATTCATTGACGTTTTAAGAAGAAAAGGGGGAGAGAAAGCAATCATGAGCATACTGTAGAATGTAGAAGCGGAAGTAGTGTTGAATGAACAAGTTCAAATAACAAAAAACAAAGCGTTTTTCAATATAAAATACTTTTGATTTGATTTGCATCTTTTGACCGGTTGTATAAGAACTCAACACATTCAGTTATCAGTTCAAAGATAATGTTTCCCGCAGTTCGGACTCTCCCCCTCTCCTCCAGCAATTGAGGCAGGACGTCTGCCAAACAAAACTGAAACTACACGCGTTTTTGTTTTTTCTCTAAGCACAAAATACAAAATATATTTCGACTTCGATGAGAGAGAGTTAGTTGTAGAGTGGTAATGAAATTCCAGGAGAAAGTTATTCATATTGTTTTTGTAAAAGTTAACTACACTGTGCTTTGGTTATAAATGAATTTTTTTTTGTTCAAATCCACTGCCAGGTTTCCGGGAAATGCAAGCATTAGGCGATACATTGTTTGCAACATAAATAGATTTGGTGTGGAAGTAGAAACTAGTAAAGTGCAAAGTAATTTTGTGAGATCTCTTTGTGTAGGAGTAGTACCCTCGAAATTCCATTTCTATTGAGTCATTCCAACATAAGTGTGTAGATATTTTGCATTGACCATTGAAAGCATTCCAACAAATTCCCTGACTTGTTTTTGGCAGTGTGGAATCAACTTGGCTTTGATCTCGCACTCTCCTGATACGATACAATTGCATAAAACGCGATAAACTCTTTCGAGTGACGACACTCGAGAAGAAAGCTGGAGCTGGAAGGTTAAAGTACTTAAAAATATTTTTATTTCTCCAACAATTCGTAGTAAATTCTATTGAATGAAAATGGTGACTTGAATTGCTTCTCAATTTTTTCATGGAATCAGCAACTTTAGCATAGTATAGTCCTACAACAAAAGAAATGAAGAAGACAAAGAAGTGCAGACATAATTGCTTCGGTTTAAATCGATATTAGAAAAAGTTGGCTTTACTAGTTGATTCAACCTATTATTGCCCCTCCAAGGCTGTTCTCAAGATAATACCTCGGGAATACTTGGAAATAAGACTGAAAATTCACCACCTCCAGCCAAAAAGCCACACAGCTTCTAAGAGAAATAGATAAAGGGGAAAGGAGGCCTTAGACTTCTAGAGATTCTTCGAGCAATGAAGCCCTCCTTTCCACTTTTATTCTCCCTCCAGCTCAAATTCTTTTTTTTTTCTCCCTTGATAACTGCACTAATGTACTAAATAATGGAATTCAATCTGAAAGTTGGAAAATCTCAGCGTGAGCCTCTTTCACAGAAATTTAGTCAGAAAGAGAGCAAGAGAAGCGATTACGATCACTGAGCCCGGTAGTAAGTTTAGAAAATGGCTAGAGACTAAAGAACGACAGCTCCAGACAAGCTTTGTAAAATAGACGACCTTTAATAAGGTAAAATCGACCCCAGTCCGCTGTGGCTCCAGCTTATAGTTTTAGGCTGGAAAAGGAGATGATTTTAATGTTTTTAGGAGCCCACACCTTTTTTAATTTCAATTTTGTATGAAACCGGCATTCAACTTATTTCCGCATTATTTTTTAGTATGGAAGGGAATAATGTCATTATAATTTCATAATGATAGCTTTGGCGCTGGAGCAAAGCTGGAAGTAAATTTAGAGTTTTCAGAGCAGCATAGCCGAATCACAAAAGACTTGTAGCTTTTTGTTCTACGCCATAGTCAAGTTGTGAGCTTGTGTGTATTTAAAGATCTTCCAGTTTTCGAGTGTAAAATCCTAGAAAAGATTTAATGAGCAGAAAACTTTCTGGTTGAGTTGAGTAGGAAAAAATGAAGAGTTTTTCGAGGGGGTGTCTAGCAAGCTGCAAAAAAGTTTGGCTTGTGTTCACATAACCCTAACATTTGGGTTTTTATATTGTTTGAATAAGGTTATGTGTAAAGTGAGTTGAGGACGAAACGGGGGAAATATTCACGACTTTTTCATGCTTACCAAAATCAGTTTTTACAATGAGGAAATGAAAAAAAAAGAAATTATTTAACAGTCATTCAAATGCATAACTTGCTCCCGATCCTCATTACAAGAAATTACAAAAATTCAAGAGTTACAGTAATAATAATACTTTAAACATAAACTTGAAATGTTCTCGCGAGCATTTTTAAGGACGGAATGTATGTACGTTACATGTAGGTATGTACCTAACTCGGGTTGGAAGGAAAATGAGCCACAAAAAACCGTTGTTAAATGAGAAGTATGCAAAATCCTAATGAATGTAATCAGCGCAAAAAAATCTCGAAATTTTTGCTTTGACAGTAAAAAGGAGAACACAGAAATGCTTTTTGACATCGAAAATGCTATTATTTTTTGAAATGTCGTTGATTTCATCTTCCACAGAAAATCGGGACTAGGATATGATAGGGCTGCGCGTACAGCGATGAAAAACGCTCACGAAATGTCTGTTTTCATTTGTGGCACAAGTCAACTGAAAAAAGTGGAAGCACGGAGACCAGGATGATTGCGATTGGCACAAACTTTGCAGACAAAAGACAGACGGTTGAGATGTGTAGATCAGATAAGAGATCCTTTCCCTCTCATTTCTTTGTCATTGCAGCATCATCTCGAGAGAAGTAAAACACGTGCATTTCAGAATTCCAGTTAATGATGGGAATTTCCAAAGAGGAAATGATAGTCCAGGGTATTGCTAGTAGGTTAGAAATGACATTTTTTAGCGTAGCTTAATTTACAATATATTTTTTTCTCTTTTGGTTAGACATACATACCAAGTAAACTTGATGTAGATTTTTTTGGTGATTTGTTTGATGGAAAAAATGTAATTGGCTCGGGCAATGGGAATGGTACACAATTTAGGAATAAAATTTTCCTCAATGGAGAAAAGAGAAAGGCACTTCAAAAATGTTTTCATGTGGTTTGAGTTCAAATCGAATGATCGTGTATGTTTGATACTTACAAACATGAAACTGTAGACGTTTTGATACGAGGTCACCAGTTCAAATGTAAAAAACGGCTGGTTTGACTGTTGACTACATATCTCTCTAGAAAATGATAGTCAAAGCAAGAGAGATTCTTGGCTGTGATTAAAACAGGAAAAATTTCTATTTGAATGTATGTGTATAACTTCCAGTGTGCGTGTGTGTATAGATTATTTTTGGTAGAAGTAGAGCTTCAATTTTTTGTGGCTTTTGCCAACTCACTGCGTGCGAGTCCCTTTTGTCGCGCTGCGTTAGTTGACTTTTTCGTGTGGGTTCAGCCATCAAATCATTCCATTCATTTTATATGAGCTTTCCAGACTCTGGATTCTCGTTTTGGAGTGGAGAGTGCCAACACGGAAAAAATTATTTCGTTGGTAAACGTGAGCATAAGAGAGTTGTGCTGTGGCGAATACTACGCGTCTCCAGTCCAGACTACTATAGAACTCAAAGATCACTGGAATAATATAGTTGGAGTTTAGAGCAGAGGGACAAAAAGCCACAAAGAAATTCCGAGTCAAATATTCGAGGAACATGATAGTGATACAACAGCACGCATCGCACCGTCTGTCAATTTTTAACTTGAAATCTCTCTACAAAATTTAGTGAGTTTCAAGCCAAGAAAGGAGGAAACGTAACATAACGCATGGAGTTTGTTGTGCTCTTAACATTCCAAAGCACTCAACAACTTTTTGACACCACCACGGGCACCTCCATTCTATCCAAATCTAAAACTCAAACTCAACAGCATCATTCAGGGCAGAAAGGGTGCAAGTACGAGAGAACTTTTTCGACGTTTTTATTCGCTTCAACACTTTCTACTCACACAGTCAGTTGAACTTGACTCGTAAAAAAAGTTGGTATTTGAAAAAGGAGATTAAAAACTGAAAAAGTGGAAGAAAATCTTGTGTTCATGTACATTTTGAGTTTTTGAGAGGTGCTGATACAGCATTTACTTATGTTTTCATGAGAATGCAATGCAATACTCTTCAAAAAGATTTTTGTTCTCAAGTGAATGCAAAAGGCTCATGTCTGTCAGAAGAGATGAAAGGAGTCTCTCACTGATTTCACTAACTGTGCAATGCAATGCATAATAAATATGATGCAAGCCTGCAAAGTAAGTTGGGATTGTCTACTGAAAATGAAATCTGCATCCGACAAAGAGATAAAAATTCAAGAGCAGAATGCAAAGTTGAATTTCATTTCATGTCCAAAATGAAGTCTACTTTATCTATGTAGTTATCCCTTGATGCAAATCTCAAGTGAATGCAAAAGGCTCATGTCTGTCAGAAGAGATGAAAGGAGTCTCTCACTGATTTCACTAACTGTGCAATGCAATGCATAATAAATATGATGCAAGCCTGTAAAGTAAGTTGGGATTGTCTACTGAAAATGAAATCTGCATCCGACAAAGAGATAAAAATTCAAGAGCAGAATGCAAAGTTGAATTTCATCCATGTCCAAAATGAAGTCTACTTTATCTATGTAGTTATCCCTTGATGCAAAACATAATGCGGCCTTGGCCCATTGCCGTGTGGTTGAGATTGAGATGATGATCTGCTGAATTAAAGGAACAAGGAGCTCTAGAGATTTTTGCGAGAGACATAGAGGATTTTACATTCATTAAAGAGACAGTCTCATTCTCGTGTTATCAAGTGCCAACTTCCAACGAATTAAAATGTAAAGGAAGGACATTTCAAGGACAGACCAAGTGCCTAACTCTGCAACAAAAGTCGATCCCATATTATGCAAAGATTAATATTACAGTATTTGATAAAACCACACAGAATCAAGGGAAATGAATTGAAACCCACAAAGATTGCGGAAAATGTGAAGTGGCACATGTCATGTCATCGTATAGAAGAACATGTGAGAGGCGAAGCCACTATCAATAATAACCTTGATGTGATGGGAAAGAGTGATGATGATGTTGATGAAATGTGAATCTGTGGATTGCAAATTGCAATTTCATAGGAAATCATATGTCTCTGCTTTCTACCAAAGCGAAGTTAATCAAAATGCATTATTGAAATGATGAATGAAGAAATAGGTATGATGAAATCGTCTACCGTCTACCAGTCTAGCATGCTTTCCCCCAATAAGAAACGATGTCATCGTAGAGAAGAACATGTGAGAGGCGAAGCCACTATCAATAATAACCTTGATGTGATGGGAAAGAGTGATGATGATGTTGATGAAATGTGAATCTGTGGATTGCAAATTGCAAATTGCAATTTCATAGGAAATCATATGTCTCTACTTTCTACCAAAGCGAACTTAATCAAAATGCATTATTGAAATGATGAATGAAGAAATAGGTATGATGAAATCGTCTACCGTCTACCAGTCTAGCATGCTTTCCCCCAATAAGAAACGAAAATTGCGGAATGACAAGCACTTCATTAAAGGGAAACTCGTCCTCTTGCAACTTTTGTGCTGTAATAAAGCAGTTCTTGCAACAAAGTTTTGACGCCTAAATAATTATGATAGACTATACCATTCATACTAGCAAGCAGAGCGAAGTAGAGCACATCAACAAATCCTACGAAATTACTGCGGATCTGCAATTATCATTAGACATTTGTCACCAAAAATGTTATTTACCCATCATGTCACCTCCCGCATGACGTAAAAACAAGGGCACTCATCCATCCATTCTCAAATAGAATGATCAAAAACTGTGTCATCCAAAGAAAAGAGTCTACACACATTTCCATTTATTTTCATTTTTTATTTCTCATTGCCTTTACACTTTTATGTTCTATATCATTCAATCATCTTTTCTAGAATATAGGAACAAAACATCATCATCGCTGTAGTCGTGAGGATGACGATGATCATCATCATCAGCTTCATCATTTCAATCCATCCATCTAAAAGTACAATCTACTTATTCCATACATTTGTGTTTTATCCAAATAGGAGTTAAGCGTAGTCTCCGTGAAATTGAGAGAAAGATGGGCCAACCAAAACCAAAGACAAAGCACATTCCCAGCATAACATATCCCTTCCTGCAACCGAAGAGAAAGTGGTATGTTATGATGATAGTGAAAGAAGAAGCTCACAAAAAATGGATCACGATGGCTTTGTGCCATCACTTTCCTCCTCCTCGTGATAGTTCCAGTACCACAAAGCATTTCCAACTACAACAATACTCTAACTTTATAACGACTTTCCCTTCACTTTCTTCTTGTGCAGCAGCGGCAGTAGTAGTAGTAGTCCTTCCTTATGCCAGTTTTTTTTTGATGTAGTGAAACGGAAACTACATGCGATGGCGTAAGCACTTTTTTAACTGAGCGTACCCATAGTCAGTATTACGGACTTTCTCTTCGCCGCTATTACTCAACGCTGCAGTTCCTTTAAGGCCGAAGCTTGTGGCCGGGCTGCTTGCTACTCGAATTGGGGGCAATAATCCAAAGCTGACAATATTATACACTCTCATATATTATACTTTAGTGGTAATAATAATGCAGTCATCACTCATGTAGAAAATGGAAACCGGCCTGACAAGACAACCTCGTCTTCAACTACTAGTAAAACCGCACGTTGTTGTTTGGTGGTAGTTGGGAGTAGTAGAAGTGGTGCATTTTTTTCTTCTCTTCCCACAACTCCATTGAATAGCCCAGGAAAAAAAGCCCATTTCACATACACTTGTACACAATATGACTTTTCATAACGCAACAACATTTTTATCATCGTTATTATTTTTTATTTGCAGTCACTCGTGGAGAGCCAAACAAGAGGCTGAGTGAGTGAAAAGAGGCGAATCTTATACGCAAAACCCATTTATTCTCCACCATCCTATAAAGCATGACCAAGCAGCACCATATTATTATACGCTTTTTTTGAGGGACGAAGATGGCGACGAAAATTTCGTTTGCACAAAGCGACGAAAAAAAATTGTTAAAAATTAGATTGTTGTGTAAGCGAACATAGTTGATGATGATATAGGTAGCGGAGAAGTCATATATCACACCAAAAAAAGAAAAAAATTGTTACACTGGTTGTGTTGTGAGAGAGGACTCTATTCTATCTCGCATTATAATATTAAATGAGGATGTCGCTTTTTCGATGAAAATGACAATGTTTTTCTCGGGAATATGCCATGCCCATTCAGTTCCATTGTAATTTTAAAACGAAGCTTTGACTCCAAAGGTTTCACCGCATTCCCTGAACTAAACTGGTAAGCGTTTTTAGAGAGCAACCAGATGATGCGATAATACCACTCAAAATGTTGGATGTGATGATTCCACATGACTGGAGTAGAAAAATGCAGTCCCTTTGAGTATTAAGCTTTGAGCAATGAAAGGGAGGAAAGGCATTAAGGAATTTATTTTCAGATGTGACAAGTATTATACGATTACGTTTGCGTGCCTTTGGTACGCATGATTTTCCGCGAAAAAATTGCTCCCATGATTATTCGGATTGCCGAGTTGGAGAGTGCAAAGTTTTGTCTGATATATTACGATAACAGGATTTTCAGGACAGGTTTGTCAGCGTCAATTTTTCGGTGAAATAGAAACACCACCGCGTCGTCGCTCACACAGTTCAGTTCATATAGAATTTTGAACATTTTTAGAGGAATGTGTCTGGATCACAAAAAATCCTACACATCTCGTTTCTAATCTGATTGAAGCGTTCAACATTATTGAAAAAGTTCCTTTATTTGGTTTTCAAAAGTCGACATGAACTTTAAACACTGAACAGAATTATTCAACGAATGTACTTCCTTATTCCCTTTAAACATGCATTATTTTCATGTCAACTATATGTATTCCTGATTGAATTTTCTAGCGGAACGCAACCCCATTGAAAGTTCATTTCCGAGCCAAAAAATATCATAGATGCATTCATGATGGTGACTTTTTTTCTCAATGAACAGTAAACATGTCCTTTGCAAAAAAGGGACAGGATGCAGGATAGACGCTCTCTACGTGTGCATCCTTTTCCGACATCATGGTTTCAAGTCATCATTACCATGAGCTCTTATCATCTCCGTGAATCGACCCTTGATTGTTGTAAAAACATCTCTGGAAAATGGAAAACTTTTTTTTGGGAAGTTACAGCCACTTGGGCATAGCCAATATTCCGCGGAATAAAAATGTTTTCACATCCTCATTTTACCCACTTTATTCGTAAAAAACGGCACGTGAAATTGCATCCAAAGTTGAAATTGTTGGGAAGGGTGAACCCCATAAGGAAACATAAAGTACCACACATGATATAATATTATGTCAGCTTCTTATTTTTCGATTCCTAAGAAAAAAGTTGGATGAGAGGGGAGGAGAACACTGGACTTGACAAAGCATGCATACATATTTATATACTGATAGAACGCGTGCACACAGCTGCAGCACCCATCCGGAAGAAACTCACCAAAAAATGCTACTCGACTCCAAAAAAGACAGCTGGAGAAGAGTACGAAGATCGAGAAATTGAAGTTACGATTTCTAGTGGCCTCTTGAGTACAATACTTACGTAGATCTACAATGTTCATGCACATCTTTTTGGGGAACCTCCTCGACAATTTTTGTTGGTCTCCCTCCCACAAAAAAAAATCAAAATAAAAAGGAGAGAGAAAACGACATGTTTATCTTGTTGTTGTGCTCCTACGAAAAAAGACTTGTGTTGGCTAGACTCAGGAGGTGAAGGGGTTTTAGTAAAATCGAATATATATTTTTTTTATAGTTTATTTCATTTCTTTGGCGAATTGCCCTCATAAAATTGTGCGTGTGGAGTCAGGTCGCCCGTGCAATGCTACTCAGTACTCACCCCAAGTCGAGTTCTTCTTGGAAGATTCACATTTTCCTTGAATTTTTAAACATTTTTTTTCGTGGGTTGAACGCTGCAAAGAAAGTTTCCTCTCGTCACCGATTCAAGGTCTTTATGAGCTTCTTTTGCTTGGGAAGGGAGGAAGGATAATTTGTCAAATATCGATTCTAGTCCTTTTGATGTTTGTAATAAAAATGGCAAGCTTTTCCCACAGTGGAATATTCAAACAGATCTACTACTTACCAACGCCAACCACCCAACCTTTTTTTCAATGCTTTTGTCACTTGAGAATATCTAAATGTGTAGTCTTTGGTTGGATCCTTTTGTGTGAAGAAAATGGGAAATGGGACAGCACAAGCAAAAAATACCCTGTGTGTATTTGCACAATCAAAATATTGAAAACGATAGGATTTGAGGCTTTTATTTCTTAAATTTCTCCTTCTCTTCTATCACTACCAACACCACGGGTTAGAAACTTGGCGCAATGGCAGTGGTAGCAGTAGTAGCGGTTGGTATATAACACTACTCATAACTCAGCCAGGATGAAAATGGAAACCGGAGAAAAAATTGGAATAGGAATGAAATAAGAAAAAACTCCTAAAGAAGACCAATAACACCCAATTTTATGATTAGGTATATACAAAAGCAAGAATAAGTATCCGGAAGCATGATATGCACTACTTGTTCCATTATACTGAGCCAAAATAATGTTTCTTTGGTTCTTTTTTTTGTTACGACGAGAATTGCTTATAACACCCAATTTTATGATTAGGTATATACAAAAGCAAGAATAAGTATCCGGAAGCATGATATGCACTACTTGTTCCATTATACTGAGCCAAAATAATGTTTCTTTGGTTCTTTTTTTGTTACGACGAGAATTGCTTGCTTGTCTGAATTCAGCCAACCAACGAGCAAGAGCAAGTAACGAAAAAAATGAATTTGTATTTGACACCCCAAAAGTGTTCCCTTCCCCAAGTGCAAGTATCCTTTCTCAATATGACAGTATCTGTCCGTCTGCATGTCGACACTGGTTTCCGGAGTAAGGTGATGCTAAAACTACCGTCATTGCCACCATACCACTACACCAACTACCAACCATACCACACCACTACCATTTGTCCAGAAAACCATTAAACGACTCCTCCAAAAAAATAGTGAAGGGAGGAATAGCCACCGATCCCATATTTTTTACCGTTGAGTGACCCCGTCCAACTTGTCTACATTCCAAGAAGATGGGATCGTAAAGGGATCTTTTCATAACCTTGTTTTCATTTCTCCTTCAATCCATTTCCATTATAACCATACGTTTTTCACTTTAGCTTTTTATATTTTTACTATTCATTGCAATAGAATGCAATGCATGTGCTCAAAATGATACACCTCAGATTTTTTCCCATTCCCAACCCAACAAGGCATATAGTTTTCACAGTGGAGGAAACATTCAAGTGGGAGAGAAAAAAGTATTTTAATGCCACTAACATTTTCCTTCGTACATAATTTTATACTGCAAACGTTGTTAGGTTTATTCGACACAATTCTCCACTTTTTTATACCCTTCAAGACATGGAGCTTGAGCATTTTCATTCATTCATTTTCTCCTTCCACAAGAAAGGCAAGCCAAGCCAAGCTAGCTCACTTGACTTTCTCCGATGCAATAAGAAATCTCGTTATCCATTCTTTCGCCTCCCTTCTTGCGGAAAAGGAGTAAAGAGAAAAGAAAATAAATGAATCTTTGTGTTATGCATGCATGCATACATAAACGAGGATGGCGAGAAGGGGGAAAGTGAGTGAGGGAAAGAGAATCGTTATTATTACTACTACCACTACACATTCTTCTGCCACTACGGCGACGACAATGACGGAATAAGCAGTGGAGAAAGTACGTAGTAAAAAAATAAAACTGCACGCTTTTGGATTTGCCCTACAAGTTTTGCAAATGAAGGTGAGATGAGATGAGAGGAAAGCCTGCAGCAAAGCTTATACACCAAATTTTTTTTTTGTCCTCTCGCGTCCTCCTCATAACCAACTGCTTATATATCCGTGAAACGCACAATGAACATCAACGACTTTCCATTATATAATACAGGAACAATTTTTGCCCATATTTATTAAACTTGTTGGCGCAATGCAGTCTACATAATATTGCTTTTGAGGAAGGAAAAATGATGGGTGCGAGCTTGGAGTTCTGGTGAAAGCAAAAGCAACAAGACAAAAGCATTTTTTATGCCTTTATGTTTTTACATGGGGAATGAATGAAAAGGATTATTGCATGTATTTTTCTCCTTACGACAATATTGGCTCTTCTTTCTATGATATCTACACGGAGCACACAGTTTTCCAAGAGAACTACCTTTGAAAAGTGCTTTAAAAAAGCCAAGCAACCACTACCACAGAAAGCGCGACGACAAACGCTTGACTGCTGCAACAACTCGCTCGCTCATAATTAATTCTCTGGAGCTTTATCTTTCCCCGAAAAACATTTTCATTCTTTTTTTTCCACATCTTCTCTACAGCTGCCATCCATTTTAACGCTTATTATGTATGTACATATTTTATTCAGATGTGTGTGGGAACAAGAATCAGCCATCCATCTACATGGCGCTCGGCGTAGTATACTTCCCGACTAACCCAAATATTATAAGTAAGCCTGGAACCCATTAGGCAAACTAAGAACAAAATTCTTTTGGTGGATGGATGGTATTATAAATTATTATCTCTAGGAATTTGCTATTCATTGTTGAAGTTAAGTCAATAAGCACAACAGCACGAGAACAAAAAAAAAGTTTTTTTCCGCTTTCTTTCTTCATCTCTCACTCCATTTTCCCGTCTCGCACTTTTCTTTCTTGTCCCGCTCTGCTTGTGAGAAAATGTGGCCTTGTATTGTAACGTGAAGCTACTTGAGTGAAGGTACCTAACAGTACTCACAACTCAAGCACCTTTTCTTTTTAGAGGCTCTTACAAGGGCTAATCTCAACGTTAATTATTTACTGCATCAAAACCAATTACATATTCAAACAAGGTCACAAGATATAGCACCTGCAAATCCGATTTCAACTTTTTATGTTTAGCCTATGTGGCTACATTTTATGGCGAGAGTAGAGTTTCCATTACACCTTACACAGAAGCAGGTATTAAAATGATATTTTATTCGTGGTTATCTCAACTCTTCTCTTTTTAATGTTGAGACATGACTCGTTGACGACTCACGACCTTGGAACAAGCGAGTTAAGGTGGGGAAGGCGATGAAGCAAATTTTATGGCTGTTGACTGAAATGGGGCTATAAAAAGGAAAAAGTGATTTGATTTGGGATTCATTTTATTAGGTCATATCATCACTATCATGTCGGCGGTGGTAATAACTAGAAAAGGAGAATAATACTGATTGTGAGGTTTTCAGAGGATACCTATGTAATAAGTCGAGACTAGAGTCTGAACACAATCGCAGTCTAATACGTACCTGTAATTTTTATGGGAAAGAAAGGGAAGTGCCCGTTCAGTGAGAAATCGTACCTCGTGAAAGAAATTCACGCGGAAAAGAATAAAAGAGAAAGGTAAACTGTCTCGTCGTTTTTGTTGAATCTTTTACAACTTTTTCTGCTTTTTGACCTACCTACCAAGTCTGTTACGTGTGATGTGATGCGGTATGTGAAAACATAAAATTGTTCCATGCTTTCCGACCTTGCTTTTTTAAAAGAAGCATATGTATGTCTTGAAAATGTTCAAGTATGCAAACTGATTTTCATTTTGTAAATGAGTTTCTGTATTTTACACTTCAAGAAATCTGAATAAAACGGAAATTCATGACAATTTAATGGGTGAGGTGACAAAAGAAGGTGATGTCTAGGTATTTACGTAAGCTCTTCGTCTAAGAACATTTCATTTCAAATATCAAATATTTCATTTGGAATTCAATTTGATCTTCTTCCAAATAAACTTTTTGAACACNGTCCTGCGCTAGGATTAAGTGACATGAAAGCGCTTACGAACATGCTTCATGCACCTTTCCAAGCGCTTTTACGCAGTGGCGGTCATTAAATCATGCGATGATGGTGACCATAATTAAACTTAAATATCTCAAAAGAGCCATCGAGACCAAGTCTAATTTTGGTCTCAAAATAATCGCAGTAAACGAAAGTATAGTATTATTGAAATCTTGGAATTGGTCTCGATGGCTCTTTTGAGAAATCGAAGATGGCCTGAGACGCTACCTGCACCGTCTATCCTCCTTTGAAGTAAAGCTCCATACTTTAGATATAATACGTACAACTTCTTTATTGAAAGAATTGAGGTGACATATCATTTCATTTTCATTATGACGTTTTTATTTCACCTCCAACCCCGCCATTGTTATTATTAAGTACATTGAACTCATTTCATTTTTATGCTCATGTTCACACAACTTCAAAGCAAATTTTTTAGCTTGAAACGTCGATCCCACTTCAAGAAACGATTTTTAGAGCAACCAAAAATGATTGCAATATCACAGGGATACAGCATTAGGTAAGTGTTGACAAGCAAAGCCGTGACAAACGGCAAGAGGAAATATTTCATTTCTGGTCTCGTCTTTCATCACTTCACCAAAGTCAATAACGTTTTCTTTACCTTNCATTTCATTTTCATTATGACGTTTTTCTTTCACCTCCAACCACGCCATTGTTACAACTAAGTACATTGAACTCATTTCTTTTTTATGCTCATGTTCACACAACTTCAAAGTAAATTTTTTAGCTTGAAACGTCGATCCCACTTCAAGAAACGATTTTTAGAGCAACCAAAAAAAATGATTGCAATATCACAGGCATACAGCATTAGGTAAGTGTTGACAAGCAAAGCCGTGACAAACGGCAAGAGGAAATATTTCATTTCTGGTCTCGTCTTTCATCACTTCACCAAAGTCAATAACGTTTTCTTTACCTTTAATCCCTTCGTATGACAAATGACAAGCTTTATTCAGTAAAATGAAATGACTTTTCCGTGTAGCACGGTTCTTACTTCATTTCTGTTCTACACGTCAACTCAATCTCGATGATATTCAAATGCCCCCTGAGATTCATTAGTTTACTTCTCAAAAGTCGTAATAATTAGAAGTTTGGAAATGTGTGAATTGCGATGTTACTTCTTAACTTCTTAAAAAACACAAAGTCGTGATGTTACGCATTTACGTAACCTTTTGTCTTTGACTGACAAGGACACCGCATGAAATTATGAATCTAGAACATCCTTGAATGCAATATTGCCTTGATTAAATGCATTCTAAATAATTAAAGATTGTAATCAGCATCCGCATAGGAAAATGATGTCTTTGATAGGTATATCGTGTTGCCCAAAATTTGATAAATCTTTATGAAGCATAGAGAAGTCTCAGAGAACATGAAAGAACATGACAAGGAACTATTTTAGGACAATCAACATGAAAGTGCTGAAAATGAG
>JAHZMX010001062.1:0-19692 GCA_027743895.1 Seira musarum | reverse complement strand
TCATCTTGTTCAACCTCTACAAAAATTTAGGGAACAAAAATGAGTAAATCGTGTGCCAAGTGCGAGAAAACGGTGTATCCATTAGAGGAGCTAAAGTGCCTGGATAAGGTCAGTTTTGTCTTGATATTCTTATCATATATAATTCTGATTTCTTAGCGCTTTCTAATTTTGTCTTACGTGACAATTTCAAGCTTTTTATTGTTAAACACACAGCACGAACCATGAGCTATGGTTTAAATATAGTCACTAATTTCCTGATTGCTTGTATGTTTTTTTTTCTAAATTTTTGGTATAACATTAACAGTATTTACATTAGCGTTTATTTTGGTTGAAATTCTCATATTTCTCATCATCTTAACGGTTCTTCACTTTAGCATTCAATCAAAGCTAAGCTATAATAGCTAATACTAAAAGTTTTCTGTCTATATTACTTATGGATGCAAGCATAAATACATACATGTAATATCGCTTGCCTTAAATATTGTTTGCGAAAAATCCACTTCAACATTGTAGAGTAATTTCTGTGAAAGCCAATTAGTCAGTAAGTCATGTATTCCCCGGTTAAATTATTTTTTTAAATGGTATGATTGTAATTTGTAGTTGTGGCATAAGCGATGCTTCAAATGTACGGAATGTGGGATGGCTCTTAATATGAAGACTTACAAAGGATTTAATAAGCTACCTTATTGTGAGGCTCACATACCAAAAGCGAAGGCAACCACGGTGGCGGAAACTCCCGAGCTCAAAAGGATCCAAGAAAATACTAAGATTCAGTCAAATGTATGAAAAATCCATTCATGAAGCTAAAGCAGCAATTCTCTTAGTTATTTTTACTTAATAATTAAAATTGAAATTTTTCTTAGGCTGCTTATCACGCAGAGTTTGAAAAGTCCAAAGGAAAATTCACACCAGTAGCTGACGACCCTGAATTATTGCGAATTAGGCAGAACACAAAAATCATTAGTAATGTGGCCTACCACGGCGATTTGGAAAAGAAAGCGTTAATGGAGCAAAAGAGAAATTTGACAGGAGAAGGTGATGGCATAGGTAACAAAAACGGTGTACCTCCACCTCGTAGTCCCTCATCTTACATGGAGGAGCTCTCTTCTCTTCCCACTTCGCAGCCACCTCCGCCAGCCCCAATTTCACACCACCAACAGCAACAATATCATCATCATCATCAACAGCAGTCTTCCTATGGCCAACCACAACAGCAGCAGCAGGTTCAACCTCCAGCGTCGTACAATCGTGTCCCTACTTCCACAACTGGATACAATTCACAGCCTTCATCCGGTAGCCAAAATCGCCACAATGTGCCACAACAACAATATCACAATCATCAACAACCTCAACAGCAGTCTCACATGCAGTATGAGTCACAGAGACAACAGCAGCATCAAGATAGCAGAGGTTATCAACAGCAACATCATTATCAACAAGCCCAGCCTCAGTATCAACCGCCTCCGCAGCATTATGGAAGTCATCATCAGTCTGGAGGTGTGAATGCGTCACCATATTCTAATAGAGGTCAGCCAAATGTAATCTACTCATCTTCTGACGGTGGAGGTGACTTATGCTTACCAATTTATTTATTCATCTTTACTTTTTATAATCTTATTTTTGTATTATAACCACACATATGCTCTTGACAATGCTTTCTTAATAATTAAGGGATTTTAAAAGTAGTTTATATTTATATTCAATTAATTCCAAGGTAGAGAAAAATATAGATTTTATTTAACTTTAGCTGTAGCAAGTTCTGCAAGGAAAGTAGGATCTATTTCGGATTATGATCCAATGAATAACTATTATGGATCTATGGATGGACAACGTGGGATGCAACAGGTAAATACTAGCTAAGGAATCGCTATGAAATGAAAAGGATCTAATGGATCTAAAAGTCTATAATTTATGATTTTTAAAGGGTGGTCGAATTCCACAAGGTCAGATGCCGTCATCCCGTGGTCATCAGCAAATGACCGGTCATGGTCACCATCAACCCCCACCTCAGCAAATACAATACCCAACTAAATACATGGCTCTTTATGACTATGATGCACAGGATGTCGATGAAGTCAGCTTTGCGGAGAGTGACATGATCGTTGATTGTACACCTGTAAGGAACTTATATAATATGATGGCGGAAGAATACAGATTGAAACATTGGTATTGAATCTGTTTTCTTCTAAATAAATAAAGGAATCAAATCATTGATTATTAATTTAGATCGAGGAAGGGTGGCTTACTGGAACCGTTCAACGAACTGGAAAACGTGGGATGCTTCCGGCAAATTATGTTGCGGCTGTATGAATTAGGCTGGTGAGAGTTTGCTGGAAACTTACGTTACGTGCATTGTGAAAATGAAATCTGTACACCAGTGTAATTAATTAACCTAGATTTTGAAAGTTATTATTACTAATTAATAGTGAGTATGGCAAGCTAATCGCAATTCAATTTAAGTAATCATAAAAGCTGCTTTCTTCCAATTTCATTCAAATTTAGTTTTTAAATGAATAAGTAGTATTTAATTTATGGTATAATGAATTGAAAGATTAATTAGAAGTTCGCCAGGTTTTTAAATCTTACAGTAAGTCCTGTTTTGTGACCAGCAAGCAGCTATCTACTAATTTAATCTAAAGTTGTTATATTAGCATTTTGAAAATTACTGCATGATTGTTTTCGTCTTCCGTTGTTCTTTTAATTCTAAATGTGTAGGCAGTAGACATTAAGGAAACGTATATAAAATATGAACATAAAATCCAGGAAGAGTTGAGGATGAAGTTTGTGAGACTGCGTAAATGAAACATAAACAATGAAGATTAATGACTTGAAATAATTAAGGTGACTTAAGTGTAACGAACAAGCATATCCCGGTTTCCGACCATTTAAAAGGCTTTGAAAATTTTATCTAGAAACTAATTTTTATAATAATGAAGAGAATGAAATAATCACAAAAGTATTAAAAATGAATTCCAAACTTTTTACTATTAAAAACTAAAAACTTTTTAATCAAAATTTATAATTAAGGGATAACTAATATTCCATAACAAAAAACTAGAACAGCTTTTATATATATTAGATTCAACGTTTTGCTTTACTGGAAGTTGTAGCAAAATTGTTGATTAAACTTCGAAGTCATTTATGCAGCTTTGAATAAAACAATCTATAGCATGAAACTTGTAATTCCTCTGAATGGACCATCAATATTTTTATCATATTTCACATTGTTATGATGAGTACATACATAATAAGATGTTCAATTTGTTTAATCAGAGTTACGATTAAAGAAACATATATTTTGGGAAGTCTAGATTTGTATAAACACTTGTTATGGTGCATTCCTGATGTACTTTGCTGTGAATAACGTTCATGTAATGTTAAAAATAATTTGTTATTACTAAAAAAGTACATAATTAGTTTTGCCATTTATTTATCCACATGTTCAACTTGATCTGAATATTTACATCTTATTAACAAATTCAAGTTTGTTTTAATTTTGCCACAATTTTAAGTTTATGAAAATTTGTCATAATTGTCTCTCCCAGTTGAAAAAAAAATATATGCTTAGGTATCTATCTGGTATTGATTTTTAAAAATCAAAACTGCATCGTGCGAAGATAATAGTGAAAGTTGTGAGTATGAAACTGTTAAATTTAGAATTTATAACTATAACATACAACAAGCTCAAAGTCAGTGCCTTCAGGATTGATTGTTGGAACTAATAGTAATAGTTGCAGGAAAAATGCATTTCAGAAATCTGTAAACGTTTGACTCTAATTGATTATTAATATGAAGCTGAACGAAATAAATGATGAATTAGGTAATGAAAAATGCGCAACTTTTTAAGCATTTGTAGGTAGTAGATCTTAAAATGTAAATGTTTGGCAGTACAATGCTTTATTTCTAACAAAAATTTATTTTCGCTTCTTTACCATGAATTAATAAGGTAATAAATGTCGCCGTTTAATTACCAAACTGAAAACCTTATACCCTATAACTGACCCTGAATAAAGAGTTTATTATAATTAAATGAAATGATGTATTACTTACCTCTTACTCTTACTTGTATCTTACTTAATTTCAAATTCGCCACCACTCAATTCAAATGGCAGTGCGCAGTACACGAATAAAAATATGAATTTCGCATTAATAACTGCGTTTATTATCTTGCGCTTGCAAATAATAACATGACTGAAAGAACAATGATTGATTATAATGATAGTTGTATATAAAACAAGATTTTGCATACGATATAATGATACAAACAAGTATCTACATATTTTTGGTCATGATATGAATATAATGAATATCTACAAACTATTCGTAGCTACTCACTAACAGTTTACAAAACAAAAAAAACTACCCACTTATCTGAAATATGAAACAAATCATTTAAGTGACAAAGTATGTATACAAATTTTAACATACATTATATAGTTTCATTTTCGGTGTGTGTATAATGAAATTATCGTTGCAAATCCGTACTGGATCGGACTGGATGAATATAACATGCATTTTTACATTGCCGACAACGAGATTACACGTTTAAATCGACAACGACATTTAGTAAATTATAAAGATTTTTTCTGAATTTTATCTAGCAGAATTAATTAGTTAATTGTCTACCATAATCGATATTATCGAAAATCGTAATGTAAGGTAGTGTAGTGCATCCACATTTTTTACAGCAACTATTTTTTTTGGTAACGTATAAAGAAAAAAGAGATTAAGAAAGCTTTATTTAGTAGCATTACGTTGTTTAACGTTATTAAGAAATTGCAGTTCCACTTATCTGAAATATGAAACAAATCATTTAAGTGACAAAGTATGTATGTATACAAATTTTAACATACATTATAGTTTCATTTCCGGTGTGTGTATAATGAAATTATCGTTGCAAATCCGTACTGGATCGGACTGGATGAATATAACATGCATTTTTACAATGCCGACAACGAGATTACACGTTTAAATCGACAATGACATTTAGTAAATTATAAAGATTTTTTCTGAATTTTATTTATATGAGTTATATCATTTATATCTAGCAGAATTAATTAGTTAATTGTCTACCATAATCGATATTATCGAAAATCGTAATGTAAGGTAGTGTAGTGCATCCACATTTATTACAGCAAATATTTTTTTGGTAACGTATAAAGAAAAAAGAGATTAAGAAAGCTTTATTTAGTAGCATTACGTTGTTTAACGTTATTAAGAAATTGCAGTGCGATTTGTTTCAAAACATCAGGATGGCCAACAGCATTCAGAACATCTTCAAGAAAAGTAGGAGATCGTTTTTTCGATAAGGATGGTTTTCTGGTTCTTTCATCATTATCATCCTTATCTGAGGACGGCGAATCGTGTTTTGACTCAAGCAATGCCTTGTCGACCGAATCTGTGGTACTGGCACAAGGTGCGGCATCATTGTCACATTTTTCCACATTATTCACAGAAGTGGATGTTGACGGTTTCACTTCATCAAAATCGAAGTCAGACTGGAAAAAATTGTGCACTTCCAGCTTTTCCACTGAACATGGTGCGTACTTCAGAAGATATTCTAAATTAAGAGCTTCGTCGTCAAGTTTCTTTTTTTTCTCCACAGGCTCGGTATCACAATCCTTGGATGGCGATTTCGTGTTGGAGTTAAGATGCTCGAATAGTGCTTTTGAGGCTAATTGCAGAGTATCCTCAGTATCTTTTTCGCTAATTTCGGTTAAATCCATCTGCAAAAAGATATCAGCAGCATTGTATTATATAGCTGTAGGATAGTTGTTTTGCTGCAGGAAATGTTTCGTTCAAATTATGAAGTACATCGTATGCCATACGCACCTCGTTTGGATTTAAAATGTTGTCTGCTGTGCTTGGTAGAGATGAGTTTACGAAGGAACTGACTATTGTACGTAAAACGGCCTCTTCCACTCGAGTAAAGTGATCACTGGGCTGTCAAATTTGATCATGTCAAAATAGAGACAGTAGACAGTTTTATTAACGTAATTGTTCATGGAATTACATGTATGGAAGTATGGAAGGTTATATATTTTTTACCATCTCAATCCAAGTGTTGACGCTTATGCTGAGGTCCTCCGACTTTACAAAATGCCACCATTTGCTTGGAAGAAAGAGTACGTCTCCAGGTTCAAGAGTAACTTTCCGCGGATTACATTTTTTCAAGACTAAAAAGATATTATACAAGAGATTATATATAGCACAACCGGTTTTGAGAACACACAAATAGAAAGCTACGTATTATTAATTTACCTCCAATATTCTTCTTAATTTGTTTCTCCGATGCTAAGTTAAACTGACTATACACACTGGATTCTTCATAAGGAACACGTGTTGGTCTCAAATGTGCTGTATCACTTGGGGGAAAAACTATCCATGTTTTTCTGAAATTAAAATTTTAGTATGTGATTACAATTTAACGAGGGATTAATTAATATGATGATGACTAATTAGACAAACAGTGTAAAAATTACCGCCCATAAACTTGACAAACAAGGTTGCAAGAGTAGGTGTCATAATGTGTGTTTGTGTAAGATCCTTTCGTTCCTATCCACAAAGTTGAATGGTCGCCGTTTCGATCAGGGAACCCAAGATTAGCCCATGAGAATGTCTTCTTAAGATGTTCTGATAAATAAATCAGCTACAAACGATAATGAGAAATTATTCTACATAAGTTGTATTACTTATTGGATTTACAAGTAAAGTGATATTATTAAATATTCATAAAAATTGCTACCTTCAAAAAATCTTTTTCCATCTCAGATTTCAAATGTATCACTTCAGGCAAGTACTTGTAGTCGTAGTACATCCATATATCTTCTGTACTAGAATTTTCAAAAGGTAGTTGGAACTCCCCACGAACCCAATCAATCATTCGAGTCCAGGTTATTTGCAGATCCTCACATAAAGACTCCCACTGGGGATTATCGTAATCCCATTTATGACGACCATATCTCACGGAAAGTTTCTCGTTTCTGAAGATATCCCCCCAGTCGCCAAGGGTCCATTTGCATGGCTTCCAATCCCGGTGGATTTGTCGAAATAATAATGGCTCGTCTATCTTATTTTTTAAGATCATTTCTCTCAACATCTCCGTAAATTTTGTTTGATGTTCCAGGCTTTTGAGAATATTGGTACCAGCAACGGCCCCAAATACATGGTCACCAGAAGAAAGTACCGGAGACCCTTTCGCAGGGGATGTAGTTGTGGCTGGTATCGTTGACCCAGAACCACCGGATTGCTTTTTTGACTCATCCATGTTTCTCGATTCGATACAAGCGATTCCTTAACTAAAATAAATACCCTGACTGACTTATTGTTAGTGCCAGTGCTAGTGAGGTTTACAAGAGTATATTAACCTACTTTTATAATCCTTTCTAAAATAATGGTAAAATGTCCTACTAATCTTTAATTCGCATTTACAAACTAAACTTATTTAAGAATATTAATTTTTTTTTCAAAATGATGTAGTCACCTTTCTATGGATGCGTTATTAGACACAGATTTTGATGATTCCGATACTATTTTAATTATCGAGAATATTAAAATATTGAAGCGCATTTTATGATATATATAGAATGGTTATTCGATACTTTCTTTTCGAGAAAAACTGATTGTCAAACTTAAATTGTATATTGAAACAAGAAAATTGTTTTCATACATAAACATTGACTTTCTTACGAAAAAAACGAACAAATGGTAGTTTTGCTTGGCTTGATAACAAAGATTCTTTGTAAGTTTTAATTTTGATGAATGTACACACGTTCGTTTGCAGAACTCAAATAGTGTTGCGTAAGATTGAATATCCCATTTAAAAGCGTTTCTTAAAAACTATACCTGAAATCAATCAGGTTTGTAGAGATTGCATTTTGGAATAAACTCAATAACAAGCACATATTCCAGCATGGAACTAGAGTCTAAGTGAACTTGAGCTAATTTCCATTTAAGTCCCAAACGACGGTATAAATGAGTGTTCTCCCACTCGAGGAGCTTCTCAATGGAAAGTTTCGTTTTTTTACTTATGCATATAACAGGCCAGAACGAGATCCCTAGCGTACAACAACAACACAGACACCCAAATAGAACCCATCTCATTTGCAAAGGAACTGCTTTTCGCAAGAGCGAATTCACTTTCTCAATCGTCGCCTTGAATTCCTCAGGAGCAACACGGGAGAGTAACGTTGGGGGAAAGTCGGACTTAAAGCGGTTGTGGAGACCGAACACTGTCATATTGCCACATCCTCGTATAACCACAGGCTCAGGATTCACTCCAGGCCCGTACGTGCTCGAGTTACTGGAGCCATAATTTAAATCTGTAAAGCTTTCAGAATCTTCGATTGCTTCTATATCCATCACTTTTCCAAGTCTGCAGAACTAATAGGGCTGGACGATGATGGTTCAACAGAATTAGAAAAAGGCAGTGGAAGTGGTAGGAAGGAATGTATTGTGAGCTCGAAAGTCTGTAGGATAAAAAATATCGCGTTTTATGTGCGAAATTGCACAGTCACTATCTTTGTCGTCTTATATACATTTCTTGAACTTGTAGTTAGTTAACCTGTTGAGTGAGACAAGATGTTTCCAATTTCAGATCATACATAGCCAAAAGATTGGATTTCCAATTATGTGTTTAATTAAAAAATATGTACTTAAAAAGAGCTTACATTAAAAGAAGTCCATTCCAGAAAAAGTATTTACATCGCTTTCCTGATTTTTTAATTAGATTGCGAGTCACCGACACTGAACTTTATTCATATCTATGAAAATTTAACGTTGGGGCAATGATTATCCGATAATAATGTAGTTTTATTATTACGATACGCACAACGTAACGATGCGTAATTTGTTTTAATGTTGGACTTTTCAACGAAATAGAACAAAGTTCCTTTGTTCTTTGTGCTCTCCATCAAATTGCCTTTACATATACAATTTCCCTTTCTTAATCCTCAAAAGATGAGTTTCTGTCACGTTCACGATTAATACACAAGGACCTTCGTAAAATAATAATCATCTCACATTTCATGTACTATATGGAACCTTTAAAATTACAAATTAAGCTTTTTTTTTTGCTGAATGTAATAGGTAATATGGTAGCCTACTTTACTTAATAGCTGAATTCTTTCTCAAGCATATATATTTATATTTTCGCCTTTCTTCAACATCTTCGTTACCCAAAAATTCCTAGAAAGGGGATTACATTTTCTATCAAAGAAAGGAAGAGGCACGACTACGACGACAAGCATAGTAGTAACAGTAAGCAAAAACTTTATGCAAAAATGCCTTGAGTTTTCAAGAGAAATATTATGAGTGTATTTTTATGCTTTTTTATTGTGGTCCACATAAAAAAACACGCAAGTAAGGTGCATGAAGGAGAGCAAGCTAGCTCTTTCATGATATGTACGTTTTAAAAAATGAAACAGCTGCAGTCTCTGCAGATTTTATTATTGCGGAGATACTTTACACATTAAGTAAGACTACGGTATTAACGGTATGGCACCGACCGACCGACCGACAGAAAAAGGGTTACATTGCAATAATAACATGAAAATCCAATGCACTAACTATAGTACATGCGATCTCTAAGACAAATCAAATATTAAAGACATTTACATAATACCTTGCAATGCAATGCGATCAAAAATTATGTATGTGGGAAGGACATGAGACGAACAAGAACTACTTTTGATGTAAAGAAGGGGTTATTCGTTTCATCTCTTGTTATTATGTATTTTGGATATTTGGGAAGGAAATGCTAAATGGAATCAGACAAGTTGAATATGAATATGAATACTTATTTAGTTATACATAATAGACTTTTTTGATTGAAGTCAAGCAAAGAAAAATGAATCGAGTCGAGTGTAGTGAAGTCCGGTGTTGAGCATAAAATGATGAGCAGGTTAAAGCATAAAATCACAAACCGAAGGAAGAGAAGATTTACTTACCTAATGTGGTACTAGTAGTACTAATAGATAGCATAATTAATATATTACTTCTACTCTACTCACTCAGACAAAGTAATACATATACTCTGTCTCCTCAAGTTGTTATAGCTCTTTAGCTTAAAGGGGAATTGTAAATTCGCGCCAATGAATAGTCAATGGTGAGAAAACAGTTTGTGAGTGGAGCTTATGGAAACGATTACGCAGCATATTTAGAGGTTCTTGTATTCTGTTCTGTTTGTAAAGTGCATGTCATTGTCACTTCTTTGCGATTTGTTGTTTTGTGAATTGTGAGTGTGTCGAAGAAGTTATATGTTGGAGGTGTTATATTTACTGCTTATCCAGCGAAAGTTTAAAAAAAAACTAATTATCAATTAAACACAATACTCTTAAACTTTGCTTTGAAAGCTAAGGAAAGCAAAAATGGTTGAAATTAGTGATGTCGAGATGAAAGATGTTGAAAAGGATAGCAAACCTGAGGGAGAACCGGAACCGAAGAAAGACCAGGACGTTTTGACAATCGAAGGTGAGATTATCATAAACCATTTATTTATTTTTTTTCGTGGGCTAGCGTGGTACATGTCGGCAGCTGAAGCTACATGATATTTCAAAATTTTCGTTTGGTTTTATTGCAGATGTTCGAGAACAAGTCAAACAAATTGAGAAGGCTGTTTACGGCAAGGATAACCGTTTTGCCTTACGGGTTTTACGGTGCTTGGCAGCGACCAGGAGACATTTGAATCCGAATGTACTTAGACGTCTAATCAATGGATATTACACTCATTCGGCGAAGGAGCGGGATGCCTTGTTGGCGTATATTGGCGAGGTATATTTTTAAAGTTTAAGCCAGTCAAGAGTAATTTAACAGGATTTTATTGATTCGCGTAGGTAAAACATTTCGCAATGTAATATTCAATTACTAATTACTATCTTTCTTTGGCAGGCAATGGATACTGATTCGGAAACTAGTAAACCGTCCCCGACTCAGAGACTTCGCAGTGGAAGGAATGCAAATGCTCCGTTACTACCTGAAATTGATGCTTACATTCATCTCTTTGTGCTGTTGTATTTGCTGGATTCAAATAGGAATGCTGATGCCGTGAAGTGTGCTGGTACATAATTATAAATTATTTTGTTGCCGGGACTTAGTGTATGGCATCGCCCAAATTTGAGTATTTTTTCCTTTACCTAACGTTTTTATTTTTTATTGGTTTCATTTTTAGATCACCTGATGAATAAACTGACGGCTCACAACAGGCGCTCCTTGGATCTCATAGCTGCGCGATGCTACTTCTACTATTCACGAGCGTATGAACTAGACGGAAGACTGGATCAGATCCGTCAAATTCTTCATGCACGCTTGAGAACTGCAACTTTGAGGAACGATTATGAGGGTCAAGCTGTTCTTATTAATTGTCTGCTTCGCAATTATATCCATTATAATTTGTATGATCAGGTAACTCTAATAGCCAGCAATTATACAGGGTTGCACTTGGTTGTCAATATAAAATTTCCAGTATCAGTAATACATTATTATTCAATGTTACTGTTACTATCTCACAGGCTGATCGTCTTGTGTCAAAGAGCACATATCCTGAAATGGCAAGTAATAATGAGTGGGCCAGATACTTGTACTATCTTGGAAGGATAAAGGCTGTTCAGCTGGACTATTCAGCTGCACAAAAGCATTTATTGCAGGCTCTTCGAAAAGCTCCCCAGCATTCAGCCGTTGGATTCAAACAAACTGTACAAAAGCTGGCCATTACCGTGGAACTTTTGCTCGGTGACATTCCCGAAAGGGCTGTGTTTTATCAAGCTACTTTAAAGAAATGTCTGGCCCCGTATTTTCAGCTTACACAAGGTGATTTTGATTTCTTAAATATTTTCTTAGTTAGTCATTTAAAATAAAGAAATATTCATAACCAACTCAATGTGTTTTCTTTTTAGCTGTCCGCTTGGGGCAGATAACCCACTTTGATGAAGTCAAGAACAAGCACCAGGCGATTTTGTATAAACTAGCGAGTAGTTTTTGAGATATGTATTTAATTACTAATTTCCTAATATCCTTTTAGAAGTCTTGTACACACGTGGATTGAAATAATTTTGGAGAAAGTAAAAATTTCAATGTATGCTAAGGTATTAAACTTGATTATAACGGTGAAAGTGAATTATCTTCTTCAAATTGTAAATTTTGAAGCGAGTTTGTGTTTTGTACAACTTGTTCATTCAGTCCAATAAAACAATGGAAAAAATATGCATACCTACTTGTTATTTCAACATCCAAGATATACTAGGCATAGGCAAGCAGAATTATGTTGCATTATTGACTTGCCCCAATCGGATAAAGTAAATTAAAGTTTGGTAATAATTTGTAAAATAAGCTAAGTACAGCTGCATTGCAGGATCATGAATTATACCAGACAAATTATAAAATAGTAGCGGCTAACCATTAGTTTAACATTGATTTTAAGTTTCAAAAATACATTTATGCGTTAAATGCTAAAATAACGGTCGACTTTACTGAGAACATTCCAAGTTATTTATCTCAACATTAGCATTCGTCCATTGAGCTCAAGGAAAATTGCTTTGAATATTGAATTCATGTATAAAAACGACACCCATATGAATTTTGCACTCAGCGATCGTGAATTTTTGCACAAATTTTGGAATGCTTTATGCGATGACCATGACGGTGATGATGATTGATTGCGGTGTCTTAATAGTTGACATCTAAAAAGAAAAGGAATCTCAGCTTTGATACACCACCCTTCCATGACTTGCCTCATTTTCTTACGCTTCTTTCTTTCTTTTGCCTTTTCTTGACGGAGTTTTTACACTTTTGGAGCACAGCCGGCCGGTGGTGATGTGATGAAACTTATGTGATTTTTTTTTCTTTTTGGTGATGGTGCTTGAAATTGAATGATCTTCTGAACGTCGACGGCAACACCACAAAAAAGTGGACGTTTTCTTTGCTAGGTATAGGGACAGGATTTTATTTTTTGTCGGCAAAGAAGCCTTTGATGTTCACCTTTTTCATTTGGGTATAAAGCACCGACCCTAAGCCGCTGTTTATTTTAACATTTAATCGTTTCCCTTCCTTAACTACCTCACATACACATCACATACACACTCTCGTACGCAATTCCACTCACACGTCCGATTCTCTAATAAGTCCATCCATTAAAATGTAACATCATCATGGCATGGCTCTGTAAAAACTGGTAACGAGCTACAAATCATCAACAGAAGCAATTTTAAACTCAGACCATGAGCAAACTACAGATTTCAAAGAGAAAGAAAGAAAATGGTTGACACACAATAGTAATCAGTGTCCAATTTACCAAGAAAAAGTCAGCTTACAACAAAGGCAACCGTATGACATTCGGTGGATTTTCATTTTTCTGATTCCTTTAAGTTTCGTGAACTGACCATCTTCTCCTTCCGTTTCTTTGTTTTACCTTCGAAGGAACATAACATGAGCAAGGAAAAGCGCTAGCCAAAATAAACGAATTCAGTTTTTGTTCGGACGGGCTAGTGTTAACAGGACTTTCCTCTTCTACTAATTCATAAAAAGTGTATCAAACTTTTTAAATTCGGGTGCTGTAGAGCTTCCCTGTTGAGTTAAAATGTGGAGGAAAGTGGTTTTCTCTTGTTTTTTTGTGTGTCTCACAGTGCCCCAAATCACCCTGTCTCATCCCCTTTACGGAAATAAACCTGTGAAATTAAGCAATTCTACTGCGCCTTTGATTTTTAACTCATATAACAACGGAGCAAAGCTGCAAAATTTGCCTGGACCTGTGGATTCCCAACTCATTGGAAAATGGACCAGCACTGCCCTAAAGTTCTTTGACTTTCATCGTTGCGTTGAGTCAAATATAGCTTCCTCTGAAGATGAGTGCTTCCGCTTGAATCAAATTCAAAGGGAAAACATTCGAGTGTATTTTGCGTCCGCTGGAAATTTTAATCAGCAATTCTGGACCATTACTTCCCAAGAAGGCAAACCAAATACATATCCTAAGAAAAGAGATCCAAAGATTGTAGCCATTTTCCCCGATTCCAGCACCCCCAAAATTGATGGATCCCATGATGCGCTGATAGCGTTGGATCCTTATCCCAACGCTAGTTTTGGACATTTAGTGGCTGTCTTTTACATTGATTTTGGCATTGAGTCGAAGAAATGCAAGGAAAACTTCCAGATCTACACGACAGGTAAAAATTATTTTCAATTTCAAATGACGTTTTAAAAACAATTTTAAGGTGATTTTAAAAAACATGCATGGCTTTACATTAGAGCTCACTCATTCGCAGTTGTACGTATTGTTGGTACGTCTTCATTCATTACGCCATACAAAGAAATTAGATTGATTTAATCAATAAAATTCCCTAAATTGATTTTTACTATTAAAAAATAGTTCATCCCTCCTAAGCATCTTTTATGTTGCTCAATACATGATATTTAAAAGGATAACTATCATTGGATTGGTGAAGCAAGAGCATAGCATATTGGGTTGAAGTAGGCAGCGTTTTATTGCTTGTAACTCCTCTTGTATGTCAAGAAAGAAAGGAGATTCGTGGGATCGTATTGTAGGTACGTCTTCATTCATTACGCCATACAAAGAAATTAGATTGATTTAATCAATAAAATTCCCTAAATTGATTTTTACTATTAAAAAAATAGTTCATCCCTCCTAAGCATCTTTTATGTTGCTCAATACATGATATTTAAAATGATAACTATCATTGGATTGGTGAGGCAAGAGCATAGCATATTGGGTTGAAGTAGGCAGCGTTTTATTGCTTGTAACTCCTCTTGTATGTCAAGAAAGAAAGGAGATTCGTGGGAAAGCATTTTTTACTTATGTGTCGGCTTCTACAGAGGCGGCATCCGTTTGTTTCGACAGAAGAAGGAGAAGGTGCCACGAGCCAGAATCCTTTGATCTTGCCGATCACAAAGGGATGCCGACGCAATTGTGTCCTCATAATCATCTGGAATAACCTACCACTTAAAGCTTTTTTGTCCAACTTTACTAACCACCACCGCACTATCATCGTCATCATCATCAGAAAAGAGGAGCGAGAAAATCAGAGAGGGAGAGAGAACTAATGTACATTAAATTATGCCTTTTGTATCTGTAATACTAATACATGCATGGTCCCTCGTCCCACCTGAAAATGATGTGGTTTTGAGTTACGATCAGTGGATGATGACGATGATGTTGATGAGTACTATTTACCTTTGAGTTTTATTATAGAAGAATGGCCTGTTATTTCGATACTAATCCTATTTTCTTTGTAAAAAATCCTTTTCCATATTTATGCAGAAATGAGAGATGCTTTTGCTTTCTAACCACAGATTTGCCGCCACCATGATCATTATCGACATTTGCGTATCAGAAAATTTCTCCCGAGAACGGATTTTGTTTTGCACGAAAAATAGCTAACAGTACAATTCCTTTATAGTACAATTCCTTTATTATCTTTCTTAGACGAGACTTGCATTACTGTCGCGAAAAAACCTCGTTGTCCGAATCGACTCGAAAGGTACACCGGTGGGGGATTACAACCGCGTAGATGCCACATTGACTTCCTTCCCACTGTTTATCCTGCGGAACGATTTATGACGGCTCTAATTCCATCATCATCATCATCGTCGTCAGTCTCGGCATCATCAAGGGCTACTGTTTCTGACAGCAATAACAACCCCTTTGATGACGTGAATGGAAGCGGTAGTCATTTGACTCGTGATTTATTGGATTGTGTCAATCTTCCAGGATTCGCAAGATGCCCCACACTCCGTCCCTTGGATGACACTAGAAAAGTGCTCTGTGATGCGTCCACTGCCAACTCGAAACGGTAAGAGAAGCTAAAAATGTATGCATTTACCAGAATTATCTTTTAAGTAATCTTCATCACCCGTCAAATCAAATCACGTGGCAAACCTTTTGCATTCACATCACAGGTGTGACACAAGTCATACTGGAGTCGGCACACGATGTAAACTCTTTCAGACTTGCGATCGTGCAGTTCTTGTTGGAGGTGGTTGGAACCGTCTTCATTCTGATCTGAAATCATTCGAAAACATTTTGAAGATACAAGAGTCCTTGAGTTCACTTGGGTTTCTGCCGGAAAATGTAAAGACTTTTTATGCCAATGGGAAACAAAAAAGGAGGCCAAACTTGATGTCGCAATACCTCGGGAGAAATGGCAGATCATTGCCCCTACTTTATGACGAGAGCAGCTTTTTATCGAGTGCGATGAAAACTGGGTTGAGGGGTCACATTCGAACTATTTGTGAGACCAGGCATTGCGCAGACACGCTTTATATTTATTTAAATAACCCGACCACAATTGAGGGCGACATGTTACTGTGGGATGTTGACTATAATGGAATGGTAAATTCAATATTATATATTTTTTGAAGTGGGAAATTTCCGGAAATAAAACTCAATTTCATAACAAAGATTTGATGTGATTCAATTTACATAGGTGGATGAACTGGAGGTTTACACTGTTAAAGAATTTTTATCAGATATTCTTGGCTGTGAAGCAAGGCGAGTGATAATCGTAGCTGATCAAAGTAATTCCGACATCTTGCTGAGCAACCTGAAGGAAAGCAAGGAGCACAAAAATGTTGTATTTTATACCGCTGGCTTGCCCAATCAACAAACCATAAATGGAGAGTTTACTGAGTTATGGGCTAGCCACTCAAAGTCATCTACTTGCATGCGCCACATCCATCAGAATGTCAAAAATGGAATGCAAAGTTCAATTCCTGTAGACTTTGACTCCACTTCCGGTGTTTCCTCGAAGGTATCTTTAATTGGTGCGCCTTGTGATTTGATTCCACCAGTAAATGGAAGAGAGCTCAAGAGCCTCTACGAAGGTAAGCGACAAAATACATTTCCCATTAATTTATGTCTTACATTGCCCCGAAGTAGTGCCCAACTGACCAATAACTAAAATGGGTCAATATGATTTTCAGGTTGCCAAAACGTGCCGACAAGCGTGTGGTTCTCTGCCACTTTCGACGAGGTAGGTGTAGGCAATGATTACGATATAAATGGAGGGAGCAGTGGGCTGGACGAAAGCGAGGAAAATTTGCCGAATGGTCGGCGAACGTAAATTAAACGATGTTCTCATTTTAATTAGCGTAGTTTTCTTATTTAATAGTGCATTTATAGTCCATTTTAATTCTATTTTTCTTAAAAACCCGACGTGACGAGAAGTGATATTGTAAACCAATGAGATTCAATTATACATACTATATAATTTTTATGTTATGACTTTATAAGATCTTTAAATAGGAGGCGTTTATATTAATTCTTGCATGAAAATATTATGCAATGAATCGGAATAATCATCTTTATTATTCCACTTGTATTTTTGTGAATATACAGCAGCATTATTTAATCATAAAACATGTAAATAAAAATTATGAACTAACTTAAATGAAACACATCATAATTAAATACTTCAGCACTTGTTTTGGGAATCTGGAAGAAGTGCATTGCATTCCAGCATTTTTTCTACCCTGAGAAAAAAGTGGACATGGGAAGAGGTGGAAGCAGTATCATGAGAGAGATTTAAGTTTTAAAGACCCTTGCAGAGCTGCAAATAAAAATTCGCATATGTATTGGGGCACTGTGAGATTTTCTGCTAGTAAAAATAAATAAATTTCTTACATTGGCAAAGTTCCTGGTCATGCATTTCACAAGTGAATCGTATCCTTTGCAGAATTCATCTTCCGTCACTTGTCCTCCGATTTTCAGGCAAGGTTGGAAGGTTACATTAGCCCTATCGCGCATATGGTCAGGCCATTGTTCGTTCAAGTGGGAGTTGTATGAAGCGACGTCAATGAATCCTTCACCGTTAAGCATGTCCAAATTGTCCAGCACGCACTTCCAGACGCAAGTCGACTTTTGTGTCTTTTCTCTAGCGGTTTTATAACCGAGTTGTTTGACACATTGATTAATCCATCCAAGCTGCTTCCTGTTCTGTTCAGAGAACACAGCACGACAAGACTTCCTATTCACCTCCTGACTTCCGCTAAAAGTTACGGCCTATGTACCAGAGAAACAAATAAATTTTATAAATTGCAATAAACCATGCTGAAATAGCAAGAATTATGTATAAAATTCGTGATTATTTTTCTAAGAATCTTACGCAAGCGCAAACGATGAGGAACACGGAAAGCCTCATCATGATGATCGACGTTTTTTTTTTCTTTTCAGAAACTTTGATTTTTTAGAGAGAACACAAAACTTGAGACCTTAGAAATTAGAAACGTATGCGATCATTCCTCCTCTCAAGCAAAAAGTGGAATGATATTTCTTTTCATGGCTATTTATTTACTAACGAATTATTTCTTTTGCCCGTTGCTTATCCAATTAAGAACTAGAATTCATGATACATGCTAAGATAATATTTTTCTTTTAGTGCCTACTTTTTGGCATGCGAATTTTTTCCGAATATCCTTATGCGAAGCATGTCTGTATATTATTGTTTCCATTGTTGTATTTTTGGGTACTGAGCAATCGAGCATTAAAAATGACCAAAATCCAAACAAGCAGACCCAGACCTGTCCTGATAAGAGCCTTCTTATAATATATTCTGCGTGAATAATTAAGTACGCTCATATAAAGTATATTTTAGAGACATTGCGAAATGCAAAAGACACGGGTCCGGAGCATGATGCTGATTTTGGAAGAATCATGAAGTCATCATTTCATGAATATTATTATTATCAATTACTTAAATTATTGCAAAAACAACATGTAACCTTTTCTTCACAAGCTACAAGCTGTGCGGATTTATAGAATTTTCCAGGTTTCAAATTCATAAACAATGGTTAATCTACACAGAATTACTCTTCTCATGCCTTTTTATGGGGATACGGTGAATAGAACTGATTTCCAATTAGTGTTTACTGCCCTATTAAAAAATATCGAAGATTTCCATGTATGTAAGAATATTTATACGTTAACCGAATTATACAACAGTAAGTGTTGATTTTGCTTTTATGTCTACTAATGTCCGTCCCGCTCGATAACAGTTGAAAGATGTTTACTGGCTTTACGATCCAAAAAGACAAGAATTTTTCTTCAATTTTTCGCAATTTCCAACGGCAGGACTTACAGTTGCAATGTTTTCATAGGAATACAAGAAAACCCATCTAATGCTCTTGAAAAACTGAACAAGGACGTAATTTTGAGTATTTTACCCCTTACGACAGCGATGACGATGAGTGAAACTTTTTTGCAGTGAAAACAACATACCTGTAGAGTAGACATTTTCACAAGCGAATTCCAAAGTTTTTCTTGCACCAATTTCCATTTAGATGAAGTACAATAAGAAAACGTGCTAAACTATTTTCCTTCTAGAAAATTATAGAACTTAAGATTTTCTTTCCAACAACAAACTACAGCAATGTTGTAATTTGGTAAATGTAATAATGTACTTAATGTTAATATGCAATGTAGTAGGTTCTTCTTGTTTATCATTATCACCAGCTACGTATTTAAAACTTGTAACAACATTTTTGGAATCAGAATCTCTCCAGGTCCCAAGAAGGAAAAAAGTAAAATTAATTTAAATTTTATGTGTCTGCACTCTGCATATAAGTGATTGACAGTGCGTGTATCGGTTTATCATTGAAAATCATAGCTTCAACAAGTTGTAAAATTTTTATGCATCAATCATCAGCATCATAAACGAACTCCTATTCTCTATTCGCCTAAGGAATCGTTTG
>JAHZMX010001060.1:0-41025 GCA_027743895.1 Seira musarum | reverse complement strand
TTGACTTTTTTCGTTAGCGTTCTGCACGGAAGGCGTCTCTGGAGCCGGAGTTGTTGGTTCAACAGAATTTAATGGTTCATTTTCCTCATCGTCTTCAATGATGGAGTACTTGGTTCCAAATCTAGTGAATGAGTGTCCAAGACGCTTCAAGCGATTCTTGCTGTCGCTGCGAGTCAAGTCTGAATTCTCATTTTTCAGATCCTTATTTTGCTCTGTTTCTACTACTCCGACCCCTCCTATAGATGTAATAGAAGAAGACCCGCTCATACTACTTACCCCGCTACTGGAGGATGCAGTGGATGTATTTGTCATGTACCATGTCGAGGAACTGCTAACAGTGTCATTCGGATGTCCCATTTCGAAGTCCATAGTTTGAGGATTTACTATCCCGGTGTCTGATTGTGCATTACTGGAACTGTCCTTTTGACCGCGCATCCACGTAAAGGAAAAGCTCCTTTTGTCAGCCCTCATTTCAGTCAGTCGCTTTCTAAACATTAATGCAAAGGAAACCTATTTAATGCCACGCTAAATACATGTCGCTACACACGCTTACAAGACATTGGGTATAACCGTCGCGTTATCATCATTTTTACATAACATTTCCATGCAAAGTTAAAAACAGAGCTTTCACTCGTCGCAACTTACATTTACCACAAGTGTTTTGTCAAACGATTAACAAGATAGATAAGTAACTTATTTTCGGATAAATTCACAGCACACTTTGTCTTATCAATTTCAATTCCAATCAGAAAAATCAAACAATCATAATTGTATTGAAATATGATATGATTCACTGCTTAACCCTTTTGCTTTGATTCGATTGTAAGAGTCAGAATCGGATATGAAGCCTAAAGAGTAAGAGATCACGATAAACCCACCTCAAGCTAGAACTCAAACTCAACTACCAAACAATCCAAAAAATTTTCAACGGCCAACTTTTAGCTCATAGATTAACCCTAAATCCTAAATAGAGTTTCATGCACCCAAGCAAAACGAACCGATTCGATTTCATAGCTTAGCTTAGCTTTGTTGGTCTTGGTTTGGTTGGTCTTCGTCTTTCTTCTTTTATTCATTCATTCAACAAAACCAAGTTTTTTACTAGTTGTGTATGTATGTATAAAGGGGAAGCAAACGGTTCAATTTTTCTCACGCATGATATTGATATGCACACTAAATTAGGTAGTCTGGACTGGGGGAATGTGATAAAGTCTTTGTTCAGCATACAAAAAATTACATACTTTCTTCCTTCCTTTACATTTATGTATTTGACAGGACGCAAACTCCTATGCATGGTATAACCCAGGTATAACCAGCCAATAAAACGAAACGAACGGATCTGAATGACTTCGCTGGACCCGACCCCAAGCAAAAGGACTTTTTATTTTACACAGATATGTATCGTACGAAACGAATTAAGTGAAATATCAGTTCAGTTCAGTGAGAGAAATATGAATATCGTGCGATCATGTAGTATGTGTAAGTAGTAAGTAGTGTAAAAAATGAAAGAACAGAACAGAACAGTACCAAAAAGCCGAAAAAATACGCTCACGTCCGTTTAACCTTTTACTTTTACGTTGTTTTCCTTCATTCAATTTTCAATCTCAAAATAATATATTGTAATGAAGTAAATTCATTTATCGTAACACATATCGTTCGTTCTTATATATTTAGTTGTTGCCGTGCGGTGTGCGGTGCCGCTGCATTATTCTATTCCCGTAATAATAAATACTGCTACTTCTTGTTTTTGTGTATCAATATCCCGTCTCCGCTTCTGGAAAAAGTCTTTCTGGTACTAATGTATAAAAATCCAAAAAAGATACGATCGTGTAATATGTTGATGGAGCAAATTGAAGCCTGTCGTGTGCGCGATACACAAAAACAAAAGGAAACTTTAAGATAATTAAATTAATAATTTAAAATAGGCTTTGAATATAGACCGGCACCTTTTGATTGTATGCATTGTTTATTTCTCGGACAGCCTGTGAGGGAGTGTTGTTTGTTGACAGTTACTGAGCTGTCAAAGTCGGTGTATTGTCGAGTCGATCTCCAAACTGGTTGGTGAAAATCAGGTGAGAGCTGATATTTCCTTGTTTCACAGTAACTGAAAAAATAGTTGAGTAACATTCATTGGGTTCAAGTTAACCTGAGTTTTACTTAAAGTAAGAAAATGACTGCTAAAACCTCAAGTTTATTTTTCAAATACATATTTACAAATGTTTGCGTGACGCTTTTATAATTTACTTTGTTAATCATCGTTGATGTCAGTTGGATTAGGTGAATCATGATCATACTATTAATTCCAAGGTGTGTCTGTTTTAGGAACAGTTTCGTCGAATATTGAAATTATTGGCTCATTGACCAGCAATTTTTTGGACAACATCTTCCAAAATGTCGACCGTTTCGTTCCACATAGCGAATTTGCTGGAGAAGGTATGAACAGTTACTGTTAAAAGTATTTTTATTTTTGCTTTGCATCTAGGATATACTATGCAGTTTGTAATTTCAAGTTCTTATTCATTTGTGCTTTTGAAGTGAGATTAAATGCAAAGGTTCATTGTATGGCCTGTGTATAATGCAACATTTTAAAACCTTTTCAGATGACTTCCAGCGATAAAGATTTTAGGTTTATGGCTACCAACGACCTGATGACAGAGCTTCAGAAGGATTCAATTAAATTGGATGATGATTCTGAACGGAAGGTCGTCCGAATGCTGTTGAAGCTCTTGGAAGATAAGAACGGAGAAGTTCAGAACCTAGCTGTAAAATGGTAAAAGATGCGCAGTTTTAACTTTTTAATTTTGTAAATAATGTATTTGATTTTAAAACTATTTTTGTCGAAATGGTTTATAGTTTGGGTCCCCTAGTTGCAAAAGTGAAGGAACCCCAGGTTGAAACTATAGTCGACACTCTTTGCACAAACATGACAGGCGATAAAGAGCAACTGCGTGACATTTCATCTATTGGGCTCAAAACTGTCATCACCGAGTTACCTTTGACTTCCCAGCAGTTGGCCACCGTGATTTGCAAGAAAATCATAGGGAAATTAACTGTTGCAATAGCTAAAGTAAATGTCTTTATGAATTTTTTCCCCCGTGTAGTTGTGGAAAATCTTTTAAAACACTGTTTGATTATTTGTTTGTAGCAAGAAGATGTCACAGTACAACTTGAAGCCCTCGATATTTTGGGTGATTTGCTCTCAAGATTTGGCCCTATTCTTCAACAATATCATGCAATGTTGCTTGACGCACTCCTTCCTCAGCTGAACTCGAGTCGTCAAGCAGTACGAAAAAGAACCGTGGTGGCTTTAGGACATTTAGCTTCATCCTGTGGAGCAAGTCACTATCAAAAGATGGTTGGAATTTTAGTTGAGGAAATGCAAAAAGGGTTAAAAACGGGACATGCTAATACTTACATCCAGTGTTGCGCCACCGTTTGTAAAAATGCCGGACCCAGATTTGCCGATTATCTAGATCAAGTTGTTGTTATGTTAATGGACGCTTGTCACGGTAGTGAAGAAGACGAGCTTAAGGAAAATACGTTACAAGCATTAGAAGTTTTCGTCACCCGATGTCCTCAGGAAATGGGACAGTTGGGTCACCTTGAAGGCGTCCTTCAACTCTGTGTGAAGTTGATTTCCCATGACCCGAATTACAATGATGATGATGGCTCTGGCTTCAATCCATTGAGCGAAGAAAGCATGGATACCACCACCGGTGATGAAGAAGATGATCAGAATGAAGATGATGAGCAAGAAGAAGATGAATATTCCGATGATGATGACATGTCGTGGAAGGTAAGTTAAAATATTGTTAACTCATTATCTTTTTGTTAAAAAATTATTGTGTCTGTTATGTCAAAATTTAAATACAATTTCTTACATATGTTTAAACATACTGCAGAAACAGGAAAGTTAAGTTTCGATTGTTTAATTGTTTATTTGTTAGGTGAGACGAGCAGCAGCAAAATGCATCGAAGCAGTGATTGTTTCCAGGCCTGATATGCTTCTTTATATTTATCAAACTGTCTCCTTAATGCTCATCGTTCGATTTCGGGAACGGGAAGAAAACGTGCGTTGTGACGTTTTTAGTGCTTATCGAGCATTACTTCGAATGACTAAACCTGCAGTCATTGCAGTAAACGAGTCTAAATTAACTGGACTTCCACCTAGTTCAGAAGCTTCTGCAGCAGTTCAGGCGTTGGATTCACAGATACCTCAGCTTGTCAAGATTGTGCAAAAACAACTCAAAGAAAAGAATATCAAAAGTCGTCAAGTTGCTCTTCAACTATTGTCCGATTTAGTGAGCGTATTGCCAGGCTGCTTGGCTCCGTTCCTGGCAAATATGATGAATGGAATTTTAGTATGCTTGTCGTAAGTGCAGTCGATTAATTTTAACAATGTTTTCCCCTTTTTTTCACATTGTTTCCTCGCCCGAAAACAATGTAATTAAAGTCTTGCTGCAATTTCAGGGATAAGAATTCTACTTCCAACGTCCGAACAAACACATTAAATTTTGTTTATTGCATCATGTCATCACATCCAGTCGAGGTCGTGCAACCACATGTGGAAACATTGTTACCTGCATTATTAACATGCGCTGGTGACAACTTCTATAAAGTCACCGCTGAAGCGCTTTCAGCTCTTCAAGTATTGATCCGCGTCGTCCGATCTGATAAAATTGAACATCCCAGATCTGGTGAAATTGCCCATCACATATACCCCGTTGTTCTTCGTAGATTGAAGGCGACAGACATTGATCAAGAAGTGAAAGAAACAGCGATCACCACAATGGCAACCCTTCTTGCTCATCTAGGTGGATATATTCAATCTGAATGGGGCACATGTATACCGATTTTCTTAGAACGTTTGAAAAACGAGATTACTCGACTCACTGCTGTAAAAGCTTTGAATTTGATGGCATCTTCAACCTTGGTCAGCCTGAATCTTACTTCCGTATTGGGTGATGCGATAGTCGTCCTTGCATCCTTTTTGAGAAAGAATCAACGAGCACTCAAGCTTGCAACATTGAATCTTTTAGATACCCTTGTGAAACGGTAATAATATCTACATCATTGTAAAGTTTTTAAAATTCTAAATGTTTGATCAGTGTATTAATTAGATTCGATGCAGATTTGAAGTTGAATGATTTCTTATAATTTTTTAATACTCAGGTATAGTCACATTGATAGTGGAATGCTGCAAAACGTGATCATTGAGCTTCCACCCCTTCTTAGCGAAGGTGATCTGCACTGTGCGCAACAAGCTTTGCAGTTGATGACATCCATAGCTGTGTACCAGCCTCAAGCCCTAGAACAAGCGGCGTCAGTTTGTATGCCTTCCATAAAGGTCCTTGTAAGGTCGCCCTTAATGCAAGGTGTGCGAAATTTTAACATTTTACTTTTTTATTTAGCCGCATTTGAATATGTGCGTGCCTAGCAGTTATTTATTGGCCATGTGCTTGATGGAGCCTCAATAATTGTATAATGTATCTTCCGCAGGTGCTGCGTTGGGGGCGTTGATGGAATTTCTTCGTGCTCTTGTTAAAGCAAACATTCCAGTATACTCTTCAACAAGGCTGTTGGCGATATTTTTGGAGCCAGATCCTTCAATCAGTCCATCAAAGACTGACGTGAACAATGCAGCACATCACAAACAAAGCTTTTACAGTCTCGCAAAATGTATCTCAGTTATTAGTGTTGGTTCAGGACCTTCTGAAGCACTTGCGGTGGCCAACTCCTTTGTGACTGAGCTTTCAAAGGGTCCAAATTTGTCAGACACTCAAGCAGTCATTGCTCTATTATCTATTGGTGAAATCGGTAGATATGTGTAAGTTTGTTTTTAAATGTTCAATAATCATTAATTTTAAATTCTACACAACGCCTTCATAAACTCTTTGAATTTATTTTATAGGGATCTTTCTCAACTGTCTCGGTTAAGGGAAGAAGTATTAACCTGTTTTTCAAGTCCATCTGAGGATGTGAAAACCGCGGCAGCTTATGCTTTTGGTTCAGTTACAATTGGAAATTTGCAATCATTTTTGCCAGCTTTACTTAATGAAATGAAGCAGCAGCCTAAAAAACAATACCTCCTCCTTCATGCTTTAAAAGAGGTATTGCTCAATGGTTTTCAGTTTTCTGCAGCATTATAAAAGTTTTTTTCCTCATTTTATTGTATAATTGTGTCTTATTCAGATCATATCCGCACAACAAAGCGTCAACATTTCAATGTGGACGGAAGATATTTGGAGCGCGTTATTCGCTCATGCCGAATGCCCTGAAGAAGGTACGCGTAACGTTGTGGCGGAGTGCCTCGGGCGACTTACTTTAGCAAATCCGGAAAAATTTCTTCCACGACTAAAAGACGCCCTATCGTCCGATTCAAACCTGTTAAGAACAACAGTTGTAACTGCTGTTAAATTTACCATTGTGGATCAACCTCAAACAATAGATCCTCTTTTGAAAGAAAACATTGGCGACTTTTTAAGAAGTCTTGCCGATCCAGACATAAATGTTAGAAGGGTAGCTCTAGTGGCATTCAATTCCGCAGCCCACAATAAACCTGCTTTGATCAGAGATCTATTACCCCAACTTTTACCAAAGTTGTATGTAGAAACACAAGTTAGGGTAAGTTTTTAACACAATCATCAAAAATTTATTATAAATTTGATTACTAGTCAACGAGTAAAATATATTCTTTCTTCTTTCTTTCTTTTATATATCGTGTGTTGTACCTTGTATTATTTTATGTATCTTTCTACATAACTTGTTCCTTTTTGTTTTACAGAAAGAGCTCATCAGAGAAGTTGAAATGGGTCCTTTCAAACATTCAGTTGATGACGGGCTAGACCTCAGGAAGGCCGCTTTCGAATGCATGTATACTCTTTTAGATTCGTGTCTGGAAAGACTTGACATCAGGGACTTTTTAACCCATGTTGAAAATGGGCTGCGAGATCATTATGATATCAAAATGCTGACTTACTTAATGGTTGCGCGGCTGGCGTCCTTATGCCCTTCACAGGTTATTCAAAGACTGGATCGTCTCATTGAACCGCTCAAGAACACGGTGACAATGAAAGTTAAAGCCAACTCAGTCAAGCAAGAATATGAAAAACAAGATGAATTAAAGAGAGCTGCCTTGAGGGCTGTTAGTGCATTGAGTTTAATCCCAGACGCTGGTTAGTACCATTTAAAATGATATCATCATATTAAATATCGAAGTAAGTTAAAAAAGAAGTAAGAAGAATAACCTTTGATATAATTTTTTAATTTTAGATAAGCACATACCATTAATGGAATTCGTAGCACATATTCGAAACAGTCAAGAACTCCAAACTTTGTACGAGTCTGTTCAAAGCGATTCTGCAAGCGGTGCTTCTAATGATGTTCCAATGAATGTTGAATGACGGTGGCGTTTTCATTTTGCACCCCAAGTCTAAATTTATTATCTCAGCAGACCCCATTTCCACGGCATTCAGCTGGTCTTCGACTACTGCTAATAAACCTTACCATATTATAGCTATTTGTACTTACTTTGAAAAGAAACATTTTAAATTTAAACTCTTTGTAATCAAGTAATCACCACTACTGTTCTTAAATCCTAATAATATGTATTTGATGGTCGAAATCTATTGTGGAAATTGTGGAATGTCGAGTCGGTTGTACGTTTTAAATAAATTCATAATTCTTACTCTAATACAGTATATAAAATCGTTTGACATGTAAAACCCCATTGTACTGGTCCAGAAGCTCCCTTCATACACAATCCACTTGATATATATAATACAACATTTTTTGTGAAGCAGTTTTTACATAAAGATAGCAAAATACTAATTACAACAATAATGGCTGTTTTTATAATAAAGTATCAGTAGTGTACGAATACGATAGTTAAATCCCTGAAAATGATGTCAGTTCCAGTTATGATGTGATGAAGGGTTCTGCTGATTTAACATAGGAAAATGTTACTTGCCTACCTATTAATGAGTAAGTTCAACTGCATCATTGAAAGAATATCTACCAAAAGTACTTTCTTCATTTTAACTTCATGAGTCAGTACATCTTGTATGTCGAGTGTGGTCGCCTATTGAATTTACGAACTGAACGATAATGCTGAAATGTGATTTTGTTTCTCAAATAAATTGATTGTAAAATTGTAAATTTTTCATCACAACACAACCAACTCATAGCCCATTTTGCAAGTTAATGAGCATTTATTTAAAGTATGTTTGTCATATCACATCCAATTAAACCGAAATGCAGGAAGCACGAGTACGAGCATTATTTATTATTTTTAGACTCGCTAAATGCACTCATACCAAGGGGGTTGGGGTATTAGGAGAAAGTGGCACTAAGAATCTGCTGACTTGTTTGATCGAACAGGTATAATAATTATTATATTCTCATTGTTTCTTGCTCCGAGTTTCAGTTTTTGTAGTACCGTTGAGATCAAGTATTCAATTAATTCGTTGAGCGTTGTTAGGGTCAGCAAGTACACGACACATTCACATTTGATATTTGTCGTGTAAGAAAGTTCGAGGAACTGGACTGGAGTCTTTGGTCTTAGTCTGAGCAGAGAGTAAAGTCCAAAACTAAAACTACTGTGAAATTAACAAAGGTGTTGAAAAATAATAGAAAATCTTGACCATGTCAAATTTTCTTGACGTTGATGATTCCATTTTAACTCGGAATCTACTGATAGGAGATGCAGGACTCAAGAGCGAGCGGGTAGGTCTACCAATGCATAAAAATCAAACAAATAGCATTTTTTGCAAATTTTATTTCACGTGACTACAGGATTCTGAAAATATTTTGGGTCCAACATTTCAAGGGAGACCTTTACTTACTCCCAGTGACAGGAAGGAACAATCTCAGTGCAAGTTTATTATTCCCCAGCCAGGTATGAAGCATTTCTTCGAATCCTCCCAACACAAACTACAAACTAAACTTACCAAAAATAGGTTTTTTTTAATATTCAAATGAGATGCTGACTAAATATAATCTTTGCTTTACTTATTTTGTTTTATATTAGGATTGTGTGTGAAAACGCATGATAAAGCCAATGGGAAAAAGTTTTTCATCAATTTGTGCAAATCAAACGATGTCCCTGAGCCAGACCTTGATTTCACCGACGACCAAATTGCAAATATTCTTTCAAATGGTACGGAACAGGAAGTTGATGATATCAGAATTCCCATGTCCATTGGTGAGCTTCATGAAGAAAAGGACAACAGTAAGTCACTCTTGCTTACTTTCACAATTAATTGACAACAATTTCACAATATTCTTCATCGCCTACTTTCACTAAAATTCTTGAAAATCTTTCCGAAAATATAGAGGGAACACCTTGCTGTGCTGTTGAAGTCATCATCAATGCCAACTTTTTTGAGCAAAGAATTTTGGCTTCCGAAGTCTATCGAACATTCTTAATTGTTATATCAATGGAAGGTCTTGATGAAAAATATAAAGTGAATTTGGAAAAATCCAACTACACGATTTTGAGTAACAAAAAGTCAATCGGTAAACTCAATCCGCAATTCGTCAAGAGTAGACCAGCCATTTACGATTTTGAGTAACAAAAAGTCAATCGGTAAACTCAATCCGCAATTCGTCAAGAGTAGACCAGCCATAAAAGAACTCAAATCAAGTGGATCAAGCGAAGGTGGTGATACGGCCTATAATCCACCAAAAAAACTTGTTGAAGAAGTGGCGACAAACGATAGTCAATTGGAGTGCAATCTTGTTCAATTATCTTGCGACCTCGCGAAAGCAGAAATCAAAATTCCTAAATTGGTGAGACGATACCCATACCCATCCATGTTTTTTATATTTAATTTTTTTGAACATTCGTAATTGATTCATATTCGTAATCTTTTTTGTAGAGAAATCCTAAGAAAGTATCCGTTACGCTTGGAGCAGACAGAATTATTGTGGACTCTCCGGTAGGATCGCTAGATATATTCGTTCCCTCTAGATATTCATCAGGAGGAGTGCCGTGCTGAATTCAATGTGGAGAACGAAACTCTTACTTTACATTTACCTTTAATTGTGAAACCATAATAGTATAACTTGAAAAAAGCACTTGATCTCTCCTGACACTTGACATCATCCTTCAACCAATCTCGTCGACTTTGATTTTTGTCTTTCGGGGTGTCCAACCAATACTATTATGCCGTTTCCGACTAAACTCTCAGAATCATGTAACCGATCGTGAACCCAAGTATACTTTACATTAGTTCAATTTATTATTTTTATTAAAATAAAAAACTTCGTTTGCGTTGCTTTTGATCAATTTGAAAAGTGTATTGTCCGATTTATTGGTCATCATCGTTTTGAGGCAGCGAACCTGAACTATCTTTGGATTCGGAGTCTCCAGAACCAGTAACAATCTCGCTGATATTCTCACTTTCGTTATAGCCACTAGAGTTATATTCCGAACCTGTCAGATAAAAAGGAAGGCANCAATACTATTATGCTTTTTCCGACTAAACTCTCAGAATCATGTAACCGATCGTGAACCCAAGTATACTTTACATTAGTTCAATTTATTATTTTTATTAAAATAAAAAATTTCGTTTGCGTTGCTTTTGATCAATTTGAAAAGTGTATTGTGCGATTTATTGGTCATCATCGTTTTGAGGCAGTGAACCTGAACTATCTTTGGATTCGGAGTCTCCAGAACCAGTAACAATCTCGCTGATATTCTCACTTTCGTTATAGCCACTAGAGTTATATTCCGAACCTGTCAGATAAAAATGAAGGCACAAGTGCTCTTTTATAATGTCTTTTTTTGTCTTTCGTTGTAACTTAAACTAAAGTTTCAAATGTTACCGTAATAGGTATTAGTTCCGTATTTGCCACTGGTACCCTTTCCACTGCTTTTTGCAGGTTCATTGTTATTTATTGCGTCAGCGTTACAACAAGGCGGACAACAAGGATTAAACTGGCCGTATATAGGTGGCAGATATATAGGTTCAGGTTGACAGACTTCCACGTATGGATCGTCAATGTTGCAGCAATTGTCCTCGTACGTTTGTGCTTGAGTGAGTCCTTTCGCAATATCCAGGACCTCGTCTCTGCCCAACCTTTTACGTGCGGGCACTTCCAGAATGATCGGGGATGGTGTTCGGGGCACTTGCCTTTCAAATTCGGTTTCACAAACGTCAAATTTATAGACTCCACTTTGCTCTGGCAATATACTGTCCACTTGTTCCATTTTCTTTTCTTGCGCTTCCATCGGACAAAGTATGCGCCTAATCTGAGGGTTCTTTCCAACGGGTATTTCATCAAAGGAGTTAACCCTCCGAGAATTGCCCATCGTTTGACAACATTTGCATCCACAGCTAACAATTAATTGATTGCACAAGATAGATAAAACTTGTCATTTGACACTGGTAAAAACGAAAAGAGCTTACTTTGGATTTCTACGTAAACCAGCGACGCAACAAGGGCACCTGCATGATTTACCCAAATTCCCATCCCATTTGAATGGAGGTCCATCGTCATCATCGTCTCGATTCTTGAAATTGAACCTTTGTCTTCTGCTGTACGTCACAGGCGTAGTTTCCTTCGGTTTGCAACAATTTTTCTTTCTTTTCAACTGACTTTGTATTTCTTCAGGAAGTGGCTCCATTTCCCCACAACTCTCACAAACTGCGTAGTAATCACAGTCATCCTCCTCAGACCCTTCATCTTGACAGCACGGGTCATTTGGAACCATGTAAGTGAGCTGCTCAATCACATCAACATTTTTTAACCGTTCAATCACTGGATCTCTTGCTTTCTTGCACGCCGCCCCAGGATAGGTTTGCGAACATCCGTAGTCTAAATATGCTGGCGGTGCACCAGATCCAGAAACAAATCCTTTTCCAGCACAAGGTCCTTTTTTTATGCAAATATTATTTTTATTGCATCTCATTGATCGATAGTCTTCCGATTCAGAAGCTTCTTCTGATGAATCTGACGAACCCTTCTTTTTTACTGAGGATTTTGATATTGTTTTTTTGCTTGCCTTTTTCGAAGCATTTTTTGAAGAGGCTTTTGAGCTTTTCCCACTTTTCCCTTTTACCTCAGAATCGGAACTTTCATCTGAACCTGAACTTTCTTTCTTTGCAGCGCATCCAAATTTTTCTTTCATCCAGTCTAGGAAGTAAGCATCCACTTCAACCCGATTTTTCGACGTTGAAATTATCCGGCTTCGTTTAGGGATGATAATGTTATTATTCTCGTCCACACTGTCCGAGTCTTCTTCGCTTGTGGTTGTTGCAGTTATCGCTAACAATGTCTCAAATCGCTCCAAATTTTTTCTGTAAAGTTCATCCGGAGTTTTCGCTGATTTTAACGTGCTCGTAGATGAAAGTAACCTCTTCACAACGGCGTCCCTGATACTCTTGTTATTGTTAACATCAACAACAACAATCTCGTCACTACGAATCGCCGGTAATTCAGTTCCTTCCTTACTCGTTGAAGATGGTATACTTTTATCGCTTTTTATGTTGGCTGCAGAACTGGCGTTTACGTCAAAGCTACCTGTTTTGTCCGAAGAATCTGATACAATGGGTTTTGGTCGGTGGTCGTGGAAAGAAAACTTTGCCACAGGAGTTAATTTTTTATTGCTCGAACGTCCATTAACGACCATTAGAGAAACCTTGTCACGAGATAGTTTTGCAAACACAGTAAGTTTGCTTAGCGCATAACTTAATAAGGAATGTTTGCTAAATAGTCCACTCCATTTTCTATCACACCCCCGCTCTAGAGTCGGCAATATAACATTTTTAGTTGCTTCTCGGGGTATTATGGATATTGTGCTTTTGGGATTTTGAAGACTGTTTGTTCTGCTTCCAAGTTTTCTTTTTTTCTTTCTTACTCCATGTTTCGCAAGATTCTTCAATTTTCTAATGAAAACTTTCCGACGCAGCTTCGGCTTCTTGTTCTTTTCATTCTCATTGTAAAGAAGTGAGTTGACATGTCCCATTCTTTGGGGTGTTGTGAGACTTTCAAAATACTACTTGATAATTTTTAGTAATTGGTAAACGTCGGTTGAACCTTGCTACTTCTGCTGAAGCAACTGCCGGTCGATGATTATACTGAATCAAAGGCGTGATATTTATTATCCCCTCAAATAAGAATTATGTATTCGTTTCAGGTTCTCTTATAGTAAGTTCCCATGGGTTGGCCTAGGTATGTCTGCATTGACGAAATCCTTAAGATTTTCATATTCATACTTACTCACTCACTATCATACATGATCATTTCACATTGGCGCGACTCATTATTTTCCTTGACCAAAGAGTTGGCTCTCCAAATTAATTCCTCTTCAACGTTTTCGGAACATGAGAATAATTCGGATTCGGAGTTGAAATATGATTAACTGTCATGATCATTTCGCATTGGCGCGACTCATTATTTTCCTTGACCAAAGAGTTGGCTCTCCAAATTAATTCCTCTTCAACGTTTTCGGAACATGAGAATAATTCGGATTCGGAGTTGAAATATGATTAACTGATCCATTTGAGTTCCTATTCCTAATGACGTGACTGCTTATTAAATTAAACCGTATTTATAGGTAATAAATGTTATTGTTGCAATGATTTTATTTAACGAATAACAAAGCATGACATTGACATGCAGACATTTATTTGCGTGAATTCATAAATTATAAATGATATGCACGCCTCTAAGCAAGTGGATTTTGGGGACTGGAATAATAATGCCTTCCTTTGTTTGAAATTTTGAATAGACCTTCTAACAGTAAAAATAGAATGTGCATTATGAAAATGAAGATGATAAAAAGAAAGGTGGTTTGGTTGGAAAAAAGATGAGTCAGAATCGTGTTATATACCAAAACCATGTTTGAGTATTTTGCATCATTGAGAAGCATTAGCGTTTTATTCGATGCCACAATAATGGGAAACCTGGCATGGCATGGCCCAGATATTCCGGCACGACACGCTTTTTTAGAATGCACATGACTATGACAGTAGGTTTTTGGCTTTGGAACAAAACGGACGTATCTCGTATTATCTTCATGCATTTCCTCGTGTGTTGTATGTAGATAACCATAATATTTTCTTTTCATTTCCAGCTCGAAAGTGTACTATCAACCATACATTTTACCGCATAAACCATAAAAGTATCGTGCTTTTAATGACTTACAGTCAGACAGTTGTACTCTGTTTGGCAAGCTAGAGTTACTTATCGTCTCTTTCTTCAATTATTAGATTCCTTTCATTTTAAACTTTATTTGCAAGTATAATACAATTTTTATAAATTGACATTTGCTATATTTGTTGTAAAGTACAGGACACGTAAGTATAAAATGTGTTGGTGTGCTACGCAAGGAAACGCTTCAAAAGTTTGAATCAAAATTAAATTACAACATTCTTTAGACTTTTTACATAATTTCTAGTATAGAAAGCGTATACCTTTCTCCCCTTCCAAAAATAAAAAGATTTGTTCGCCCATTTCATTCATTCATGAATTACTGATAGTGCGCATACGTTTTATTACGTTTTACTCACCGTCTCCTGTTCTTGACTCTCCTCTGGAAGAGTAAGTGAATATAAACGAGTGAGAGCTTGTCTGAGCCGAAACAACGTAGTGGAATGTGAAAATTTTTATAGGTTGCTACAGTGTCACGCAATTTCCAGAGTATGGTTTCCAGCTGCTTTCTCCAGACTAGACATACAAACAAGCCATGAGACAATATAATGTACATTGTTGAGCCAACGCGCACACCTTGCTCCAACTTGAGAGAAGAGACCTTTATATCAAATATTATTTTATTTTTTTAGACTCTTTTTCGTACCATTAAATTAGATTTGTTATTTTTATAGTGTTTGCTCTCAGTGTTTTGGCAAGGTGTAGATTTTGCCTGATTTATAAAAAAAAGTGTAAAACATTTTATCATTGAGTCATAATTTTGAAATGGGTCTCCTCTCGGAAGGCTCTCCATTAACGTGGGAAGAAACGCAAAAATGGGCAAAGCATGTGAAATCCAATGGAATCGAACAATTTATAAACCTATACAAGAGACTGAAAGATCGGGAAGGTGACTCCTTGAAGTGGGGTTGATGAAGTGGAGTATATCATTGTCAAGTTTGAAGAAGAACGTCGAGTGGCAAAGTGCTCTCTAAGGGCGAATGAATTGCTTCCGATTTTACGCCAGCCAGAATATGACAATCCAACGTGAGTACAGATTTATTCAATTGAACACCTACACTTTCCCTTCTTGTAAATTAACATTAGATTGTTGTCGTTTATATCCAATTTTATAGAACGGCAAAGCATCTTTGGCGTCCAGAATATGGCGCTTACATGATCGAAGTATGCAATCATTCATATGAAATCTTATTTTCTATTTTCCTATTATTCGGTTTTAAGCATTGCAGGAGATTATTTTGTAGGGAACGCCCGGCACACCTTATGGGGCTTTACCCGTGCATCTCAATGTAGTAGAGGCTAACATGAAGTCCCGTAGAAAGGAAGCGCAACTTTTGCTTCCATCAAATGAAATGGTTTTGTCAATCACCAATTTTCCAAGGCTCGGTTCTCCAGGATTTACATTCCCCGAGTACAATCCAGCTCCAGAGAGTAGTGTATCACGATCAAGGTTCTTCCCAGATGAAGCAATTTTCCCTGGCCATCCACGATTCCAGACTTTGACCAGGAATATACGTTCCAGACGGGGCAACAAAATTGACATTCAAGTTCCAAGTTGGTTTTTATTACCTATATCAACTTTTTTTATTGGTTCTGATGTTCTTGTTTATTGTAAAAACGCAATTTTTCAATTTTTTCAATCAGTTTTTAAAGATGTAAACACTCCAAGGCCATTCATTGAACCTGGAGTTCCTGAACAAAACCCAGACATGATCTATATGGACGCAATGGGTTTTGGAATGGGTTGCTGTTGTCTTCAAGTTACTTTTCAAGCTTGCAATATTAACGAAGCTAGAAAGTTATATGACCAGCTTACGCCACTTTGCCCAATTATGGTATGAATTTTGAAAAAAGAATTGGAATTTATAATTCATCTGAGCATTTCAATCGCTATCACAAACTATATTAAAAATTGTTTGCGGTTTATGCATAATTTCTTCTTTTGTGGGTTTTCAAATATAATTTTAGTTGGCCTTAACAGCTGCAACGCCATTCTTTCGTGGCTATGTTGCTGACGTCGATTGTCGGTGGGATATCATAGCTGGCTCTGTGGACTGTCGTTTCCCTGAAGAAAGGACAAGAATACCCAAATCCAGATACGATTCAGTTGATGCCTATCTGTAAGTTCACATTTCTTTACTACTCACAATCAGTTCAAATATGCATGGATGTATGTTCACTAATGTGCTATAGAATGCATATTTATGTGGCATTAAATTAGTGAAACGCTGACAGGACGGAATGGGATTAGCTGTTATCGCGTTCATTCTTTAACATGATCTCAAGTCATATAATCCGCGAAGGTCAAAGTTTGGTTTTTTTTTTTGGTTAGACAGTTTTCCAATAATATGGATTGCTCTGCATTCAAACTCGTGATGCATGATGGCGACAATCATATTTTACTTTTAGCTCATTCGTGTGCATACAGATTTTCAATGAGCTTTTCGAGTCAAGCTCTGATTTTAGCAACATCCACATTTTATAGGAACGCCTGCATGAACGCTTTAAATCTAAATGATTCATGCTATAATTAATCTTTGTGCTTATCAAAGGAGCTCGGAATTTTGTAAACACAAATCATTTAGGTTATGATTCTTGACAAGGCCACTGAAGGCTTCTAAAAAATGTTTTTTGTAGGGATAGATTATTGGATTCAGTTCAGCCAGTCTGGGAAATTGCAAAAGAATAATAAATTTTAGCTACAACTAATATTAAATCGCATACTTGATGCATGGGAGCATCACGTAAGTATCATGACATAATATAGGTTTATATGTACGTTCTAGGTCGTAGCTTTGTCTTCCATTTAGGATCCTGTGTATAAAAAACACAAATGACCGCTAATTTCAGGTCGATAATATATGTAAATGTGGACTTAAATTAGTCAAGTCAATCGATCCACAAGATAGGTCATAGACAGACGGCTTTTGAGTTTACGATTCCATTAGATAGTTGATTTATTTTATTATGTTGAACTTGCGGTTTAAAACTAGGTAATGAATTAAAAAATGACATCTTTAGGTCATTAGGCTATCTTGATTTTGACGAATGAATGGAACTGTATCAAAGTATGAATTTCACGCTTCGATTGCGTCAAATGATTGACTAATACATTTTTCTCGAAATCAACATCCAACTATTAGTTACGATTAAATGACACATATGCATGCACCTCTTATGTACCTTTTTCTGCCTTAAAAAATTGATGTGATAATTTGGTCAAACGAAAATTCTAATTCACAATTAAATTTAATTTTTTGATAGTTCGGAGGAAAACGAGGAGTACAATGACATCCCATTAATTTACGAGCAGGAGCATTATGATGCGTTGATCAAAGGTGGTATTGACCGTCACTTGGCTCAGCATATTGCTCATCTTTTTATTCGTGATCCCGTTTCATTGTTTTCGGAGAAAATACATCAAGACAACACCAAAGATTCCGACCATTTCGAGGTACGACAATGGAAACGTACTGATGCGTAGAATTGTTTTCCATCGGAGTAAATGCATTAAATGTTTAAAATCCCTGCACAGAATATTCAATCTACGAACTGGCAAACGATGAGGTTCAAGCCGCCACCCCCAGAAAGTTCGATTGGCTGGCGAGTCGAATTCCGTCCATGTGAAGTACAGTTAACGGATTTCGAGAATGCAGCAGTAGTTTGTTTCGTTGTATTGCTCACGCGCGTAGTTCTTTCATATAATTTGTGCTTTGTCATTCCTATTTCCAAGGTATGTCGTTTATATAATTGATGCGCATTGTAGGACATTGACATTTTGGCATTGTTCTTGAATATTGAAATATTGTAATTGAAATATTTTTAAATAGGTGGACGCAAACATGAAAGTTGCACAAAAGCGTAACGCTGTTTTAGAACAAAAATTCTGGTTTCGTGATGACATTCAAAATAAAGGGAACAAATCGTATTCACTGATGACCGTAAATGAAATCATGAATGGAAAAGATGTAAGAAAAAGTCCAAATGCATGAATCCCTTTGGAATATTCCATTAAAAATAAATACATGAATATCCGTTTTGTCGTGTCCATAGGGTTTTCCAGGATTGATTCCTTTGGTTCAAAACTACCTGAACTCAATGGATGTTGATGCGGATAGTCAATGCACACTCCAACAATACTTGTCTCTACTTTCACGACGTGCCACGGGAGAAGTTTACACGGCTGCAAAGTGGATGCGAGAATTTGTAACTTCCCACCCTGCATACAACCAGGATAGCGTAGTTAGCGATGAAATTAATTTCGATCTTCTCCAACGAATTGGAAAATTGTCACAGGAAACATGCACCAAGCTATTGGGTAGCATCGACCCCAATCGTTCAAAAACTCAAGATGATGTACCCGAAATCTTGATGAACAATTAAATCTTTTTCTCACATCTGTGTCTTAGGTTATATTAGACCAACTTTTCTATTTGGTAATTTTGGATTAGAGGGTAGACAAAAAAATAAATCGTATTACGATTAAAAATACGCTCGTGTGAACTGCGATTCCAAAGTTTATATGGTGTACCTGGTCTTAAGCTGCAAATCAAAATGCTTTCTAAATGAATGTAAATATATCTTTGAAATTACGTTGCTGCACAGCCTATAAAATGCTTAGGCGCAGCCAGCAAGAAAAAAAATTCTGCTCCACTCACATGCTATCTAAATTTTATTTTGGAACGAGGCCTAAGGCGAACATAATGAGACAGAGGCGAACGTTCGCCCAATTCCCGGAGCTAGGGAAAACGGCGACCAAATTTTCAAGTTCGCCCCAATCCCCGAAAGTTCGCCCCAATCATTTCTTTCCTATCTAAAACATAACTTTGGTGTTATCATTAATTAAAATTATGTACGAAGGTTCCGTGTAAGCCCTGGCGCGGGCACAAATCCATGGTGTGTACGTAGGATAAAGTCAGTCGCCTAGTGCGTGTTCATAATTGCATTGCAAAACAGATATTACACTTGGACTACAATAATATCGCGCACTAGCCATTTCTAACTATCAACTCAACCGTTTACCGATTAGGTGTCAAAGTATTAGACGTGATCCTAAAAGCAAAGAAAAATAGCAAACATGCATGAATGAATGGATAAATAAGCCTGTTATCATTGTTGTGAAACAGATTGATCTAAATAATAAAAAACAGACTATCATGTAATATTCCTTTCTCAATATTTATTCATTCCAAAACTGTATTCATTTAAAGTACACTCGTTGTTCCTTCTTTTTAAAAAACAATTGTATTGAGCACAACAAACTAAAGTCGACATTATTTTAAGTAAATTAAGAAATTAGAGCAGACTTTTCATGCAAGACGAATCTGTAAAACAGTCTAACCAAGTACTTAATTTGACCTTCATTAATTACTTGTTTTATTTTGATATTTCGTCGAGTAAGTCGTCTAACTGGTGACGGAAATCAATACTGTTAACTGGATCCTTTTCATTTAAAGCAAGTGCAAACAATGCGTCCTTTCTGGCAGCATCATTCATACTGTGGAATAGTAAAAATCAAATGTAGACGTAATATAAATACTTGAAATAACCGATCTTTAAGTGCTGACTAAAGCTCCAACTTACCCCATACACTTCTGAATTTGAGCTTTCTCATAGAACGCTTCAGGAGATTGTGGAAACTTTTCAATGATCTCCAGAACCATGTTCATTGCCTCATCATGTTCCTTAACAAATCAAATTACAAGTGAAAGTTGAGAATTGTTTTCATGAATGGGTGAGTAAGAAACTTACATTCATTTTAATCTTGCAGCGAATCAAATAAAGCTTCAGACTTTTCAGGATTTCCTCAAATTCTGATTGGGTTCGTTCATTGTTACCATACTCATGAGAAGGCACTTTTCTCAATGAATACTGAAAGCGATGAGCTGCCTCTCTGTACTGGCCTTGATGAAATAAAAACACTCCGTCCTCCAAAAGCTTATTCAGCAAGCATTTGCTAGGCAAAATTGAAATTGAAATACAAAAAATGACCAATTAATATTCAGACTTTTCAGTGCACTTTTATTGAGTCTATTGCATAAACTGTTTGCTAAAACATATCTTACATGATTTCTGGCTTCGAACTAGCCATTGCCCAAGTATTAGATCCAAGTTTGGCACCCCTTCTAAGAAACAATTGCACCAGACTTGTATGACCGCATCCTACAGCTCGATCAAGCGGACGTATTCCTTGCAGGTCAATATGCTCAATCATACCTCCTTTCTCCAGAAGCATCTATAATGCAAATTAAAACAAGTAAATAATTTGTGTAAAACCGATCCTATCCCACCTACATATTTGCTTTTCCCCTTACAGTAGCAACTTCCTCTGCTCCAGTAAAAGCTGCTAAATCTAGAGGTGTTCTCCCCAAATTGTCTACTCCATTTACTTCTGCATTTTCAGACTCCAATATAAGCTCAACCGCATCTGTGTTACTTCGAAGACAAGCCCAGCCCAAAGCACAGATCCCATCCTTGTCTCTAATCTTCACATTTGCTCCCTTTTTGATTAAATACTCGAGAGAAATTAAATCATTCTGTTTGGCAGCATACATCAAGGCAGTTTTCCCTTGAATGTCAGTCACATTGAGATTACATCCACCCTCCACCAAAGCTTCAATCACTCGATGACGTTGTTCCTTTGCTGCAACTATCAATGGAGGCACACCTTTCCCATTTGGCATGTCAGGATTTGCTCCTTCTAAGATAAGGCCCGAAATTATGTGGGGATGTCCGCTTTTGCTCGCGCTGCTCATCGGTGTTTCGCAAGTTGTAGAGTCGACAAAATTGAAATCCTCAACATAATCGGAGCACACATCGACCACATCAATGTGATTGTGAAAGCAGGCTGCAACCAATGCCTCTTTTATTAAAGTGATCTTGTTTGAGGGTGCAAAGCAATCCTCCTCCAAACTTGTGAGATAAACCAAAACTTCAATTTGATTATGTTTCGCAGCTTTCAGCAACGGAGTTTCATTTGCATTATTCACTTGACATAAACTGGCATCGTTCTCAACCAGTAAAGTGACAATGTCAATGTGACCCTTTTCACATGAAAGATGTAATGGGGAATCGCCATCATCATTTTGGCAATTCACATCAGCCCCAAATTCAATGAGTAAAGAAACGATTGAGAAGAATCCTGCGGCGGAGAAAGCACCCAGCAATGGGGCGTGTTTGAAATAAGGAGATTTTTGGTTTGGTGATGCTCCTGCTTGCAGAAGGAGCTTTGTTACCTGCAATACAGTTTTTAAAATTAGTAGTTACTTATCTCTCTCAAATCAACATTTAATATTACCATGTTCAGATGAATACCTTTGGATTCGGGGTATACACATTTGAAAATGAGCATATTGCGTTGTCAATATCTTTGGTTGCTGTCAAAAGCCATAAAGCTTGTAAATCTTTGTTTGCAATATTGCTGGTCTTCATTGGACTTAGCAAAGATGAGTTTTTAAATATTCCAGCCTTTAATATGTGATGGGCCAGTTCGATTGTTTTGTTTGGTGAAAGTGGTGCCTCAATTGAAGAAAGACGAAATGCGATGGCTGAGTTGCCAACTCTAGATACAGTAGTTGTACAAGAAAATGTTATAAAAAAATAATACATGTTATGTCAAAAATAAATAAATTTAACAGAATAAGCACCTAATGTCGCACAAGAATTTTGCATCGTTCTCATCTTTCCGTACAAGCCAATCACGGAAAGACGAATGAAAAAACATGTAAGTTCCATCCAGTCTTTTGATTAGCAGTCCTTTCAGATTCTAAAACATTGTTGAAACTCGAAACCCTTTGCAAAGAACCCTTCGATAAACAATTTGAAATCTATTCGTATCATACCTTGAAAATGCGCAAAAATTGAGTCCATTCAAGATTTTCAGTCGCTCGCAGAGAGTTGATTGAGTGATAAATTTCAAGTAAAGTAAGTGGGTTAAGCGCTGCCAGACAAGTAGATAAAATTGGATGAACCAAACTAAACGCTCTCGGTGTTGGGAAACGCAGATTACAGTGAAGTGAGAACACTTCTGACAGTGAAATGGGCAGAACCTACAATCACAATCATATACTTATTGTTTGTATTAAAATTATGGTACTTTTTCATCTTTTTGGATGTATAATAGTGAATAATGCAATGGTTGGTCAAAAAATACCTTAAAACCAGAAGATTTTATGACGAGATGACCGTGTTGAATCAAATCCAAAGTCAGTTTCAAATAGAGAAAGCAACCTCCCGATAAATGTGTCAAATGATTTCTCAGGCCTTTCAAGACAGACACTTCAGATCTGTTAGCCGAGACCATGCTAGCAGCAACATTGCTTTTGATTGATGCATTGGCTGATATCCGAAAATTAATGTACGCATGCAAATCTTCCTCTATTTCATCACTCATTGTGTCAAGCCTATAAAAGAACAAGCAAAATTCAAAATTCTAGATTTGTCACCTTTGGTGAAAGCTTAAGATGGAGAAAGCTTTGAACATACGAAATCTTTTTAAACGGAATTAGTGACAAAGTTTCAAGTTGGGAGGTCCGAATGGTAACGATGAACTTTAACCAATGAGGGATCCGAAAAATTTGTTTTGACAGAAACGATGCAATAGTGTCACGCGTGCTTGTTTTATGACACTCGGCTTCGCCAATCGAGTCAATGATAATTATGAAATAGCCTTGGAGAGTTTGCGCACGTTTCAGAAGATTCAATGGCTCAATTATGCCAGTGAGAAATGCCTTTCCTGGGTTGACGGTGCAGTTTTCCAAAGACAATCCATCCTACAGCGGACAGTTAGAGATTAAAGCCAGTTCCATTGGAAATTATGAAATTCGTATTATTTCAAATTGAGCTATGTTACCAAAAGGATCGGATTCGCCAAGAGATACTTTCTGTATGCAACCAAAGTCGGTGCCTGACACAGTTGAGCTGCCAACGAGTGGATGAACTCCGGAACCAAACAGGTTGATCTATTGTCCAGCTACAGTCGTATGAAAATTTATTTATTCATTTACTTATTTTTTTTTGCAATATGTTGAATAAAGAAATGGAGCTCTGCCTTGCCTGACAAAAGTGATAAGCGACAACATTTTGAACAAGAGCTTTCAATGCAACCAAGCCATCCGATTCATCTTTAAATGATTCTTCCTCCGAATCATCCGTTCTGATAGACATTGCTGAAATACGTCCGCTTTCAAGATCCAAATTTTGATCACGCTTTCTCCCAAAACAGCTATATTCGACAAGCTCCAGTGCAATCGCAGTTTTTCCTGCATGATTACACAAGTTATATTCATTCACTCACTTCACTGCCATTTCAAAAATGGTTGTTGAATATGAATTCATTATTTGAATAATTATTCTATTTTTAAATGTACCAGTTCCGGGAGTTCCATGAATTGTAATGCCTCTAGCAAGTGAATTTTCTACAAATATTTGATGGATTGTTGAGAAAATCCAGTTACGAGGGACGAAGACGGGAGACTCTTCCAATGGAACCTCAAAGAATAATGGACGAAGCTGAAGCTGTGGTTGGTGTTGGTCAATCTCAGCCGAATTGTTATTGGTTTTGCCCCCTGAAATTTTACGCAAACCATTATCTCATTTCACATTTAAGTTTTAGATCTTATTTAGATAATCCATCTAACAAAACATTTACTAACCCTCATGCAGCACAATTTCGTGGGGAACACTGTACAGATTTTCATCTTCGTTGCTCCATAAAGGTTTCTTTTCTTGCTCACCAACTTCGAAGCGAAATTAATGTAATTTTTTAAAATGTGATATGAATGAAATGAAGAAAATAATTACGCATTAAAGTAGGTACAATTACCATTCTTTGATGAGGATTCTGTTTTCTTTGGCTGGGAGCTACTTCGTTTGGTGCGCTTAGGTACCAAAGGGGAATTCCCAATTGGGTGACACTTGACCTAAAATCGTTTTTTAAATGCATATTCAAATTCATGGCTAATTTTGGTCAAATTCAAACTGATAGATTACCTTTAGGTTGGTAAAAAATGCATTCTTTTTTACAACCCGGTTTGAGAATAACGTAACAGGGTTCGGAATCCTAAAGTTGACCACAAAATCATCCTGTTTTGATTTCTTTCTGGTAGATAAGGGCTTTTTAGCCGGCCCCACGGGCTCCTTCCCACAAATACGACAGTCACTTGAAGAGTTCAATGAAGATAATGATGAACTACTCTCTAATCGTGGTTGATGAGAACATGATTCTAACTTTCGCTTTTTGCCCATCGTCAATTAAAAGTCCAGGTCGAATTCGTATAAATTTTTTAATATGTAGCTATTCAAAAACACAATTTGAAATGTCACAAATTATAGAAATGATCCTCGAGTTTTAATGATGAAACAGACACGAACGAGACGGAACGGAGTGACAACTGCATAGATAGAACGAAATGTCGGATGCGGTAGCATAGAGGAGGGGAAGCTAAACTTTAAAGCGCAATATATTTTATATGGACTTCCGCTGGTGATAAAGTTCTAAAATAAGTTTATATGCTTGGAGAGGGGAGTGTTCCGAAATGATATTTCTAATTCAAAAGTACATGCTCACTTTCGGTTTGCATTGACATTGTTTAGCTTCAAAAGTCTGTGGAAAGTGCATCCACATCGATTTACTGTTATTTATTCATTCACTTTTCTCACGTATGTATTTTTGGCCTGATCTTTTTCACAGAAAGCTGAATGAATACGGGTTGATGTACGAACGTAGAGTTTCAAATGGATACTTACCCTTATCATTTATTCTTCGACTGAAGAACAGTTTTCACTGCAATGCAATTAGGTAACTCGTATTGTACTAAAATTCATTACAATGCAATAAATAAACAAACCGTTAGAAAAATTATTTTTCACTTTTTATTCAAAATTATTGATCATGTTATTAATTACTAACTTAGGAATACATCTAGAAAGAAATATTTGTCAACATCAAAGATATTATGAAGTTTGTGAAATATTACACAATAAGTCATCAAATACATGAGAAAATAGATAGAAAATTCATTTCTGAACAACTTATTTTATAGTGAACCTCGGTAAATCGACTAGAACTACTATTAACATACCGAGAAGGTCTAGTAAACAGAGAGAACATTCAAACACTCTTTTAAAATTTAACAAAAGTAAGAAACAATGAATGAAGAATCAAAGTTTAATATTCATTATAATATAGATTTATGCAGTCAGCAACAGTCGTGACATTAAAGTTTAAACACAATTCCTTTCAGAAGTCAGAAAACGTTAGAAAATCGCATGAATTCTGTGTTTTTAAAGTATAATTGCACCAATACGTAATAATTTTACTACAACAAAAGTTAAATCATGAGACTGAATCATCATCATATCCTATAAAATTATCGATTTTAGATCTATTTTCGAGAGAACATAACATAATTTAGCTGAATTTACAATTGTTTCATCATATTCAGAATTGGCCCACAATTAACTAATTAATCAGAGTTAAAAGGCTCTTTAAGAAAGTCTACAATTATTTAAATCTAACTTAACAATATTTGTTTATTGCTATCATCAAGTGTATTCACAAAAATATAGGAACTTTGTGTGCTGCTGATAAGTGCTACGTGTGGTAGACACTTGTCAAGTCTTAAAGTTATAATTAAAAATAAATCTATATTCTATGAATATGAGACCCTACCCTCAAATGTCTAAGTTTCTCAGCCTTAACACAATCGCATAATTATTATTATGCTGAGTTACTTTGTCCAATAGGGCATTTAGAAAGTCTTTTTTATTTGTACAACATTTTACAGTTTAGGAATCGTGGGCGGAATTTCATCATTTCTTTTGATGAAAACGTTCAATATAATTAATTAATTACAGTCTTAAGCTTAAATGCAGTAGAAAAAATATAGCGTGAATTGAGTTGCATTCACATAATTCTAGTCTTAAATCCGTAATTGGGGAAAGGAGTTGAAGGCGTATGAAACATTATGTACCCGTATACCCGAACTATAGTGTTTTCCATAATATAAGTTCAGTAAACTAAATAATGTCAACATACGTCAAAATTAATTATAAAAGTTGCATAAAGTTTTTTTTTTAAATAAAATATGCACGAAATATAAAATAAATACATTATTTTGTCCTCTATTACAAACATGTATGTACAATAATTCAAAGCAATAGACCTCATAAGCTGCTATTTGAGCAGTTTGGAAATTACACTTATCCTTTAGTTTACGATAAACCTTCAAGTTACCCTACATTTCTTAACTTAATAAAAAATTAAATGCAGACTATTGTTTTACCCGTAAGTCAGAGAATTTGCATAAAGATATATTGAAATGATTTCAACGGAAAAAAATTCTTGGAATATACAGCAACCTTGTTTTCTAGNCTTAATAAAAAATTAAATGCAGACTATTGTTTTACCCGTAAGTCAGAGATTTTGCATAAAGATATATTGAAATGATTTCAACGGAAAAAAATTCTTGGAATATACAGCAACCTTGTTTTCTAGGACTTTCCAAAAGGCATCGCTTTACTAAACTGTGGGATGCCTTCAAAGCGAAAGGTCCGACTAGACAGTCTAAAACAAATCTGACCCCTAAATCTAATGAGGATCAGTAGTGAGATGCTTGAAGAATTCAATTTTATTTTGCGTCTTTTTCCCACATCTGCATTTGAAAGGATCCTCCCCACCAGAGTGAAAGTTCATGTGAATTGTATAAAGCTCTCGATCGAAAAACGATATTTCGCAGTACTTACAAAGCAAATTGCCCATAGATAAATCCGTTGGACCTTCACTCCTAATTTTGCGTTGCTTACTTTCTTTGTAATGAACATTATTGTTGTTGCTGAAATCCAGCGCCTCGTCATCATCATCATCGTCTCCATCATTGTCGCTGCTACTTGGCCGCTCATAGCGTAATGCCTTTCCTTTGCGCTTGTGCTTCTTTGATTCGTCACCACCTCCAAAAACTGGCATGTCATTCTTGGGATGTCGTAAATCCAAAGGACTTGGGGCGACTTGATTCCTCTTTGATGCATCAATGATGCGACTGCGGTCGCTGAAATCGATTGTATGTTCCTGCTGTTGCTGCAGTGCTTGCTGACTGGGCAAGTTTTTCTGCTGAAGCAAGTGAGCCAGCAAAGTGCTTTGGTCCTTGGCAAATTGTTGAGCAAGTCCATTGAGTCCCGACATGTGAAACATTGGGTTCAAGAGGTACTGAGCAACGTTGTATATTTCCAAGGGATTTGGAACAGGAGATTGGTTGAATGTGCTCATATCCTTTTGATGAAGTGATTCTGCCAGCGGGTTATTGTTATTATTATTGCTGCGCTGCAATATAAGTGCAATCGAACTAGGACTGATTGGAGCCTGTGGAAGTTGAGTCCTACCAACCAAATGACCTGGAATGCGGGTATCAGAATCCGAGTCTCCGCTGCTATCCTCTCTGATATTTTTCAAAGGAGGTGTAACGGACTGGTTAGGCATGGAGCTGATAAATCTGGGAGAGCTAGCAGGTTTTGGAGACAAGTCCCTACCATCGAGTTGCTGCTGGCGTTGTTTCTCCACCTTTTCTTTCTTGGAGGGGGTCGACATTGTCTTTCTTTGTCCTTTCTGAGGCTTTGGTAGGGAGGTTTGGAAAGCATTCGATTGCGGACTTGTGGGCAGTAGAGGTTGAGTGGTTGCTAAACCTTCAAGGATAGGATCTGGCCCAAAAATTATATGCTAATTAATATCAGTTGTTAAAATGGCATTATAAATATTTAATCATGGGCAAAAATCGAACTTACTTTGCCTTGAGCTATTAGTCTTCGGAGTAATCACTTCGTCATCAGAAAACATTTCCATGTAATCTTCGACCCCGTGAACATCCTGGACATGATGATGGAGCTCATCTTCAATGTTTGTGATGTATGTGCATTTTGGACATGCATGTTGCTGAGAATGAGTCACCTATATCCAATGATATTAAAAAGATTAAAATCCAACTCTAAGTAATCGGGATGTAGAAATTATGAAATAAAGTTTTAAGTCTGCTTACAATGTGCTCATTGAAGTCATGTCGCGAATTGTACACTACATGGCACAAAGGGCACTGGAATATTGTGCTTCCTGTGACACCATTTCCGGTTGAGCTGGAAGGGCTTCCATTTGGTGTTACGATTTGAGTTCGTATGATGGGCTGTATCTGTCCACTATTGTTCGCAACCTCCTCATCATGACTCTCTCCAGAATCCGATTTTGGGGGTGGGCTACCAGTCAAAATGTTTCCATTGGGACTTGCAAGGATCGCAAACGTTTTGTTAATGTGCTGTTGAAGCTGATCATTTTCAGTTTCAGAATCAGGAAAAAGGGTGAATGGTGATCTCCCCAAAGCATTTTCTAAGCATTGAAGTGCAGAAATCCCATCCTCCCTCCCACTTCCACTTCTGGGAGAGCTCCCACTTTCTCTCAATCCAGGGGATGGGACGGAGGGACTTGTGTTGAGCAAACTTTCATTGGATGATACCAAACTGGAGTTTGAACTTCTTGGCGAGAGATCTGCGGGTAGGTGATGAGGAGAATGATGGGAACCAGGGGAGGTTGCTCCAGGGATATGGTTCATTGATCGGCTGCTTGTAACCAACATTTTGAAATCGCTTACGAGGTTCGTGTAATCAATCCCTCAACTTTGTCTTCCATTAAGTTTCTAGAATCTGTGAACGAAAAAAATATTCTTTTTAGTACTGATTTTTCACACGACAAAATCATGCAGAAACATTAATCTTCAGCTTTTGTTAGTTTTACTTTCCCACTTTGGTAGTAAAAATTGTGATAATTTCAAAGCATTTTTTGTGTCCAGCAAAAGTCCTATGGTCAGTCAAATTAACAACAAAGGCCAAAAAGGTTAAAAGGTTCCCCCAAGTTATTAAAAATGTCAATAAAAATTACACACGGGCAAATAAAAGGTCATCATTTAATATGCAACTCTGGGAATAAAAATAACCTTTTTTCATAATTTGGCAACACATTTCTCATCAGAACAACAACAAAGCTGACCTTCGGGTTTCCCTACAAGGGGCTTAAATAACACATAATGCCAGAATAAAAATCCAAAATAATATTATTTTCCACGTTCAATCTGAATATTTTGGAATTCACTCATTCGTTATCACACAAAAGGAAAAAAGAATCCAGCAAATGACCACTGGTCCTCAATTTGGGCTAACAATAGTTACACAAAAATGATCTGAACACACACAAAAAAGAATAATGGTCGCATTATGGTAGGGGATGCGGATTTTTTTACGTGGCAAGTGACATGATAATGCTTTCTTTTTGTTTCTTTCGATCGACCCTTTTGACCCTCCAAGAACCGAACTCAAAGCTCACATTTTTTAAAATATTTGAATAATATGTTGCCCAAATTATAATTTCTGCTAAAAAGATTTCGTAATTGAAAAGGAGTTTACTAGAACGGATTAGCTTGAGCAAAGTCCAAATTATAATATTCTCGAAAACACTATTTATTTAATTTTAAGTATAAAACATGCACCAGATTAAATATGACCGACATGGGAAACCGTCATAAGTATAGGGCATAGTTATTAATTTATTTCAGCACAAGTAATCGTTTTATGTCCAGAGATACATACTATTTCAATTTGGTAAAATGTGTCATTCTGTGCAATAAGCCATCTTAACAAAGATGATTTTTTCAAGGGTCAATAAAGAACAAAGCGTGAGATCCCATGAAATGATGTTACGCCGGAGGAAATGGCTATTTCTGGAATATCCAAAGCGTGACAAGATATATTCATTCTTTTTTTTCAACAAAAAAAAGAAACATTACATGTGATCATTATCATTACTTTAACTATTTGACCAATGCAAAGGGAAAGTTACAATTTTTATTTTCCATGATTTTTATCCTTTTATTTTTATCTGTCCTTCAGAATAAACGAAAATCCTTTTCAATTCAGACATGAAAAAATGCTCAGAACATAAAAATCAAGCTCGGTAGAGCTCAAATCAACGTTTTCTAACGAACAAAAAAAAGAGATTGCAGAAAGAAAAATAAAAGCCAAAGGGTCGTCAGAGAAAAATAGAGAACAGCATGGAATAGAAGAAATGAGGACAATGGGTAGTGTGAAATGCAATAATGGAAATGACCAATGGTCAGAGGCATATGACCCAAGCCCTTGTTTTTGTCCCTAACATTACGGAGCATTCTCATCATCAGAATTTTTTTTGTGTGGATTTAGTATTCTTACATGACGAAAGCAATCTGGTGCGTGTATTTTTAGATTTTTTCCTGAGCTAACAAAACTCGTTATCATTCACATTTAAATGTCCGTCAAACAAAAAAGGAAAACGAGGACAAGCGTCAAAAATTTAAGTCCTTCGACTGGATTTTATTAAAGCACGGACGGACTGTGCATCAATAAAAGTCGTTAACGCACTCATATGCTCTCTTTTACCATTAAGCTTCATGACACTACAAAAAAAGTATTCATTGTCTTGATTAAATGAGAACGACGCGTCTGTGCAAGTGTGGAGGATCATACATAATATGTCTTTTTGCAATGATATGAAAAATACGAGTTACTCACTTCAATTTTTTTAAAAAGCAGATAAACATTATGGTTTCCAATCAAAAATAAAACCGAGTGAGTTCTAAAAAACAAAACTGCTCCATAAAGCTATTTTTTAAAAAGAAATGCTAGTAGATAATAATACGTAGGGTGATTTTTTTTTGGATGAATCATCCTCCACCCTCCCTATGATCATTGTCCGCCATGTCAGTTTTTCCAACTTCTTTCCCTAAAAAACCGTGAATGTGAGAGAAGAGGGTTCAGAGGGAATGAGAATTATTTAAGTTTATGGGAAATCGTCATTCCGATCCCCGATAGTATTTTGTTGGCCTGAAAAATAAAACCCTTTTTTCACTCCCATGCGTCACAAACACACAAATATCGATTTTTTAATAATACGTAGGGTGATTTTTTTGGATGAATCATCCTCCACCCTCCCTATGATCATTGTCCGCCATGTCAGTTTTTCCAACTTCTTTCCCTAAAAAATCGTGAGTGTGAGAGAAGGGGGTTCAGAGAGAATGAGAATTATTTAAGTTTATGGGGAATCGTCATTCCGATCCCCGATAGTATTTTGTTGGCCTGAAAAATAAAACCCTTTTTTCACTCCCATGCGTCACAAACACACAAATATCGATTTTTTTAGCACGTATAATTTTCTGTGGCTACCTATTTGCAGTGGCTGTGAAAAGGACGAAGAAAAATTTGATTCTGTCTGATAAATATCAATATTACTTATTCTGAAGAGTTTTTTACAGCTATGCTCACCAAAAGTTATACTTTCACAGGGGAATAGAGTTAAGAGTAATCAACAACCCTTCCAACCATCATCCTTTGACATGTCTGATTACATTCCCCCTCGAACTTCCTCTAGCGCACGTTTCTCATCCAAACCAAACAACAACCGGGGATATGAACGTTAAAAACGAGATTAGACTAGGTCTTACGTTTTACCCTTTCCAATAAAAAACATAGGTACTTAAATTTCGCTGAAAGGATGAAACGGCAGTATTTTAATACACTTTTAGCGGCTAGCTTAACATGACCAGGAAATACTGTTTCCAAATAATATGACTATGCATTTACTACACAGTTGCTCTTAATGATTTTTTTACATTCGCCGAAAAAAGGCAATTCTCAAAAGGCTTCTCAATTTACAAAATATCCATCATTTCCATATGGAAAGCAGTGGTTGCAACTATTGCGACATCATTTTTCAGGAAAAAATTAAAATTACACTTTGAAAAGGAAATGAAATGGATTCGTCCTAAAAAGGAGACCTATGCAGATGCGAGGAGTTGTGACTCCACCCACCCAAAGGCTTAAATCCTTTTCATGGGTTCATCTTGAAAAAACAGGATATACCTTATTCATAATAAAACTTCTTTATCACACTGAAGATGAATGAACAATGAAAGAGAAAAAAAAGAAGAAAATAACAATTCAAGGATTTTGGAGCACCAAAAAATTCTTCCTTTTACACTAGTTTTTTTTCTAATGTTCTTTACATTTTCCTATGACGTGACAAAAACTGTTATCTATTTAACCCTAAAATTGGTTGATGTAAGCATATATTCGCCGTTCGATGCCTGCATTCCACAACAAACAAAGAAAGTGAAACATAAAGGACTACAAAAGTACAAAGGGAAATATTTCGGCAAGTAAAATTCGCGGCCTTCAATGTGGCTACCAAATGGTCAGCATGATTTCCACATAATTCTTTTCCATTATGTGGGGCTACACTTAATTTCGCTATTAAAACGACATAAGACTGTCCATTCTAACTGTTACATATTTTATGGGGTTATCTGCTACCTAAAAAACTGGGCAGCTGTTCAGTAATTTTTTATGCTTCCTACTTCACCTTTGATTCCTTACGACAAAAAATATGTGCAACTCTATCCAACAGCTCGTTTAACTCGTTTTACATGCCAAAGGTTAACAAATTTCCTGAAAGAGTGATACTTTATGTTCTTACATAATAAAGCTCATTATTGTGTTTTGCATTCTTTCCACCGAATACTTGACCCTTTCCCTATTACTTCTGATGTAGGTACTTAAGGCACCATGAAGAATAGCAATTCTTTCCCGCAAGTCAGAGGAGAATTACACAATGAAAATGAAAAAAAGATCGCCATTGCAAGTGATTTAGCTCCAGTTACAAAGTTAAGTAGCAGCAGTATTTTAAGAGCAATCTGGAGCAGAAAAAACTGAAACAAGAGGAAAGAAGGGATCACACAAGGGAACACCGTCCAACCAGAAAAAAAAAGGACACACACCAGGAGATATATGACCGCTCACTTGTCAACCTCCTTAAAAATTGAGGATAACTTCGACCTCTTCAAGTGTAGAGAAAAAAGTCTCTTGTTCAAGGAAACCAAACTCATTACGGCTTCAATAAATATCCTGACCAGTAAAAAAATTTATTGAAATAACAACATCCGCAAAGATGAAACCATTTTACCACTTGTTTTTTAAAACTTAAAACCCCACATATGTGTACATACAAGAATGTTTTTTAATCATTTGTATATGCCATACCTAACTATACTTACACTTGTTACTTCTTGAAACTGTGACTTTTTGCTTTGGCAAAATTCCTAGCAAGGATGCAACTCGATACTATACTTGAAGTCATTTTTTATGTCCGGTAAAAAAGTAATGTAGGTATGTCAGATGTGAATGACCAGATTTGTTAGTAAAAAAGATGGACTTTCATGAAAAACACATGCTGGGCTTTGAGTCCCTTAAAAACTTAATTTTTTGCTTGCTTAAAAAAACATGGCAGTATAATCAAACGAACAAGCTTTCTGAAATATAAGGATCATGTTACCATAATGCTACCTTTCCTTTAAAAAATACAACGATCTAATGGCTCCTGGCTGTGTTAATGACAAAGTAGAGCTAGACTCGAGGAGATCAAGGAAATGTAATACAACGTATTTGGAGAAATCGATAGATATCCAATCTAATCCTGCAATTAGTGGGCGGAATGTTGAACCTATTTAGGTGAGCACAGATGGGCACTTTTAGAAAAGAGTTCGGAAGATTTCCATTAAAGTAGAGTATTAAAAATTTATCATTTTCAAGTTTAGCTACGCCCACACTCACACTTTACTCTCAGGTAAGGTACATTTAATGAACCTTAAAAACCGATAACAGGTCTAGAAACCTGATGGTAAAATGATGTATGGCTTTGTGCAATCTGGAAAAATTACTTCAAAATTTTGAATGAAACCATATCATGTATTGGCCGTTTCTTAAATTGCGAAAGGCGTGAGGTTCAAGGAGTGTCTGGCTGGATGGAGATCTAATGAGCACGTGCGGTAAGAAACCGCAAAAAGAACTAAATAAGTACGACAAACGGATGCGGGATGATACATTTACTATCCTTCCGAACGTGTTTGATGATCTGGATGTGCCTTTTCTCTTATTAGACAAGTTCAAAGTGTTGTTTAAAAGACCTTAAACTCTTTAAAACTTACCGACCAACGCAGTAGCAGATGACCGCCACAAGGAAGAAAGATGTTCTGATCGTTCCAAATTATGAGCCAAAATCTTTTATTTTTAGCTGAAAACGTTACGTTGCGTCTAACCTCAGAACCACGTACAATTCAGTTTTTCAAGTGTTCTGAATTTGAATTCGAAATCCATCTGGCTATTTTTAAGAAGATAACGTAAATCACTGTCCACCTAAACTATTTCCAATACAATATGTAGTACGGTCCATTGTTTGCTTCTTCGATTTTTCACTATTCTTTATTTTTTTACTTCCGCCCTAATTTTTTACGGACGTATGGCAAGTAAAGAAAAAATATTTCTTTGGAATTCCTCAGAGATAGACAATGCACATATTGCATTTCTGTGGAGAAGGGTGAATGTCTCAAGCGAAGAACTCAAACATTGCGACTTTTAAATTAACTGACCAAAATCTAGCACGTTTTTAAGATTCGATGATGTTCGAAGATGAGCCTGAGTTACTGAATTGAAGGAAAATCTTAGGACTACTCAGCCTGTCTTAAGGAAAAGTCTAGCCTAAAAAGGGAAGCTTACTAAACAGCTTCCACTCACGGAATGAAATGTGACCCCAAAAGTTGCTCACTTTCAACTAAAAAAGGTAAGACAAGTGAGCTGGTGAATATATACGTTTGACCGTAAGAAAAAATTATTTTTAGAATATTTTTTGTCGACCTCCCCATAAAGAAAATAATTGTATGCATGAGAGGATTGAGAATGATTTCATACTAAAAGAGAAAAGGTACAGTTATAGGAAGGGTACTCTATTCCTCATGCTTTAGCTCCGTCAAGCTAAAGGGTTTAAGTAATTTCAGAAAGAAGCCTCTTCACGCTTCCACAAATCAAGCAATGCATAAAAACCACTTCAGTTATTTATTGAGCCTATAAATGTTTTATTGAAGCATGATATAAAGTGACCAGTAAAAACTAAAGCCAGCAACGCTGGTACTAAACATCCATCCTTCTCACATTTACAACTAAATTAAAAACCGAAATAATAAAAATAAAAGTTAAAGTTATGTGCTATTTTAAAATCATTTAAACCGGAATTTTAAATTGTTCGGCTTTAAACATTGTTTTAATAATTTCAAACAGTATTAATTAATTCATTTTTTCGCGTGCATGTATCATGTGTACCTAGCTAATGGTTGATAGATAAGTTAAGTTACAATGTTCTTTTTATTTTTTTGGAGGGATACGGGACTGAAAATGTGGTATCCCTTCATACTAAATGTGGAGAACCTCTACCTTTTTGTCTTGTCAAGGGTTAAAAAACTCTGTAAAGAGTTGACCAAAGGTAAATAACACTTAATCCTCATTTTTTATCGTTGGCAGAAGCTTGCACAGCTTTAAGGGTTAAGGCTGTTGACCTTCAATGCTACATGGCTCAAATATGAGTCTATTCCACTAAATATGTATGTATGGCTTTATATTGGAACGTTGTAAGGTAAATATTTGAAGGGCAATAACCCTAGTAGTATCTTGTAAAATGTCATGCAGCTTTAAGACATTTAAAAAATTAATCTCTTAAACCAAAAAGGCGCACCTTGCACCTCCTGATAAAAAATGAAGAAAAAATACGAGTTCACAAAGCAATAGTGGTGGTTAAAATTGTCATAAAAATGCTTGGGTAAAAAAGATTATAATGGGAGCAAATAGCCTCACAATCATGCATCAATGAGCACAAGTTGTCGTTAAAAAACCTCCTCGATTCATATCTTACAATTCCTAAATGTTAATGAACTCTCAAAGAGGACAAGTCAACACCCTACCCTTTTATTTCGTTCCTTCACAATAGGAAGTCTTTCATTAACTTTACAACTTGAAAAAATAAGAAAATTGGGGATTTTATACTTTTTATGGCTAAAAAGCCAAGTGTTAGCTCAATAGAGTGAAAAGGGATGAGCATGGTTGGTGTGTGTGTGTACCTAGTTAGTGATTTTTTAGTAGAAAAAACACAGCTTGTCACTCATGAGATTTAAACAATTTAACCCCAGTCACACTTCCGGTCACATATTTTGACCCTATCCGTTGCTGGAGTGCACATGGGTCAATGTGCGGACCATTCATCCGTTTCTCTCCTCATAATTTTCAATACATCAAAGATTTTCAGAGTCCATGTTGGAGTTCTCTCTTTGTGTGTGTCCCTTAAGGGACTTGTGCACATGTACGCTTTTTATTTCACATTTATTTTATGGATGACCATATGAAACAGATACTTTTGTTGGCAGTAGGAAACCAAAGAAGAAGGGTAACAAGACAAGAAACGATGATCACATCTTCCACATTATTATTATTACAGTGATGAGGCAACAAATCATCCAAAAAACGGGAGCACATGCTTCTATTCCATTCATTTTCTCAAGACTCTATAATTCCCCCTTTCTCATTTTTGTAATAAATATTCCCAACGGTCTGCGGAGAGAAAAGTTTTTAAAAAATAAATGTGTTTGTCATTTTCTAGGAAATCCATCTTCTTCCGTAACACTTGTACACTCCTCCACTTTCATTCGACGCTTTTACACTACCTGAAAGTCAATGTTTCACTTTGCCCCAAAAACAGTTTTATTTTCTAAAATGGCTAAAATGCAGAATTGTTCATTGATATTTTTTAAAATAATTATTTCATGTTCATCCTTAAGTAGCCGCTTGCCACCATAAAAATATGTGGTTTATGCAGTTCGATTGAATCAAACCGCCCACTAAAATAAACTGCAAAGTCATTTCGAAATAATTAATTAAATCAAGCGAAGCAAAACCACAAGTGTGTTGTGTCATTTTCACTTCATCTAGAGAAAAGTTTTTAAAAAATAAATGTGTTTGTCATTTTCTAGGAAATCCATCTTCTTCCGTAACACTTGTACACTCCTCCACTTTCATCTGACGCTTTTACACTACCTGAAAATCAATGTTTCACTTTGCCCCAAAAACAGTTTTATTTCCTAAAATGTAGAATTGTTCATTGATATTTTTTAAAATAAATATTTCATACTTATCCTTAAGTAGCCGCTTGCCACCATAAAAATATGCGGTTTATGCAACTCGATTGAATCAAACCGCCCACTAAAATAAACTGCAAAGTCATTTCTAAATAATTAATTAAATCAAGCGAAGCAAAACCACAAGTGTGTTGTGTCATTTTCACTTCATCGTTCTGATATGTAGTCAGTCAATTTACGAGTGGTAACAAAATTCAAATGCTCTCAGTTTTACTGAATACTATGATATCAAAATCATTCATCAAAAATATTTTCCGCTTTTCATGAACATGAACCCACAACTTCGAAGACAACTTATCGATCGGCTCCATCATTTTTTAAATATCTGCCAGCTTGCCCACAAAAGTGGTATATAAAAGACTCAAACACACCTTGAAGATTTGAGGAAAATGCGATTTCTTCACAGAAGAATAAGCACAAAGTGTCTCCATTTTTTTCTTTGCTTCGAATCACCAGGAAAGTCATTAATTTTGTAAACTTGACAAACACAAAAGACGCCGGAAGCGGCAGACCTACTCTTTATGTATTTTTATCTCTTTCATTCAGCAAGACACTTTAAAAGTTCGGTTCGACCGTGTCGTCGTCGCCGCGGTCAAATAAGTAAGGATAAAAAATGGAAATGACTAAAAGTCTGAAGGGAAGATCGAAGGCTCTATTAAAAAAGCCTGAATCCCTAGAACTCAAGAACTGCCATTGCCAACCCAAAATATTATTTCAGGTTTGCTGCATGATTCATCGATTTTTATTGATTCATCTTGAGCCCTTTGTATTTGGTAAGATAAAAACTAGCCATTAAAAACGTTTCAATCAATAATGCTACACAACAGAAGTACATGATGCGAGCAAATGCGGAAATCATAAAAAAGTGAGTATTTCCAAACTCTACCCCATTTTCAACTTATATTCCACAGTAAGCCCATCGATTACTGTCAGGATGCGGGGGCGAAATTTTCGTCTAATAATGGATGATATACAGAAAGTATTTTACCATGGACCATTCTACCATCAATTTTTGCGACTTTCATGAGTTCCAATATGACTTACTCATTTTGAGCACGGAATGTTTTTGAGATTTTCAAAAAAATCGTTTATTTATTGAATAAAAACTTTTTACTCGCTACAATAGGGTACACTTTACTTGGAACTGATGCTCAACATTAAGTAAGCTCTTTTTAAATCACACGCTTAAATCAATAATTGAAAAGATTCAACAAAAGTCCTTCTTGTTTTTTATGTGTGATATCTAAAAAATTCAAACGCTCCCTTACGTTTTTAGAATGTATAGGTAATAAAAAAATGAAATCTACAGGAAAGGATAAAAAAAATATTTTACCATTCATTGTACCAAGCAAAAGAGAATAAAGATCCGAAGCCATTGAAAGTTTATAGAATTAGCTAGGATGAATCACTACGAACCATACGCACTATTAACACAACTGCAACGTGTGCTAGCTTACTTATATTTATCAATCCATTCAAATAAAAACATTTTTTGCTGTTGTCGTCGTGTGTCCCACACATTCCCCACGCATTCTACATTCTATGAACATTCTACGATTTCTACATTCATGCTCAAGCTAATACTTCAAAGTAATTTTGACAATGCTTGCGGGAGTAAAAGTATGAATGATGCAACAATAATACAATGTCGTATAAATAGAATAACATTTTTGGGGTCCTTCTTTTCACTCGAAGCTTTCTCAAAAACATAATGACCCTGGAACCACCCCCGATACGTCAAGTATTTGTATGTTTTATGAGATATTCTTTTTTTTTATTATACGATACTGCAGTATTAGTTTCATCCAGTATGAACGAATGCCGAATGTCATCAAACGCAATAAAAGCTAATGGCTAAAATTGTCCAAAATCTAATTCATAAAATTCTTCAATTTCATTATATTTCTGGACTGTAGTAATAAAGTTGCATACAACAGATGAAATTTATAAATCTAATCAAAACCCAACGAAGAGATAAAATATAAACTTGGCTTCTGAAATATTCAAAAATTAAAATTGAGTCCGTTTGTAGCCAATTTCAGTATCTTTACGGTAATAACATCAAACATCATTTTATTTCTCGAGTACCTCAATGCAATAATAGCTAGTAGATGTTTGAGAATGGAGGAATTATTCCTATTCGTATGGTAAAAGTAGGTAGCCATAAAACTAAACGCATACCTGAAGGAAGCAGGTGATGAACAGCAGAACCAATCCTTGTTTGGCTAGAAATCATACCGATTAGGGAAATAAAAAAGGAAAATGACAAAAACACATAAAAACCACGATTCTTTAGGAAAGATGTCACAAAAAATTGGCTCATGATTATTGTCGTACGTGTCCCTTGAGTAGTATACCTTCATTTTTTTGTTCAAAATATTAACGTGTGGTTTGCTTCCATAAGCCCAGGCTGTGGCTGTACGCACACGACAAACAAGCTATACTCGACTTGTAAATGAATGCTCTAGAACTTCAGTTTTCATTCAACATAAAATACTAAAGTATTGAATTTATTCAACCTTATGCAATCGGCCCTTCATGCAACTCAAAAATTGGGTATTATTATTGAAAAATATTTTGTAAAAAAATGAGGTTTTCTATTTGCTTACTTGATCATTCCCTCGCCAGCTTGTGCGACTGGTTTCAAGACCAGTAAAATATGCATCTTTGATAAAAATTATATTAAGAAAAAACTTATTTGCATTTTAAAATTGGACAAAGTTTTGAATCCCTTTTTATAACAAAAAAATGCATCTGTTAAAAAAAATCCAGAGAAAAATATTTCCTATTTTGGTGTGTGCACAACACGTGTTTAAGTAAGTAAATACGTACTTAACGGACAAGAATATTTTTCCTTTAAATCATTCAAATCGCCAAGGTCAGTCGGGTCAGCGAGACAGATGTTTGGATAAAGATGTAATGCATTTGCTGTAATATTTTTGGAACGTGCTATGGCTATAGCTTTGAACAAAATGAAGGAACTGATTATCAAAGAAACATTCATCTCGACTCTTTGATACAAGAAGCTTTATCTGGAATTGATATCAGTGTTAAATCATAAAAAGCGTGAATATTCTTCCTTCATTAAAACAATAATGACAAACAGAACGATTAAGTTCAATCAGGTACTAATTTTGCATAAAGACAAGTAACAGGTTTGTGGGACAGGTTGATAAAAAATGCACGCACGGCCATGATACACCACAACACTAAAAAACAAGCCCTCTTTTAAAAAAATAGGGAGAGACAAGTTCATAAAAAACTTGATTCCTTTTTTTATTGCTTCAAGTTCCCTCCCATTCTTCTCTGCCACATCCTCTTTATAAAACTGATTATGCGAGCTGTAAAAAGCTTGATTTCATTTTTACCAATAAGGGTAGGAAGCCGAAACATCCCTCATTTTTTACAAAATGATTGAATAATGAGAGCTTTGATAAAAAACCAAGCCATTCTTGAGGGGCTACGAAAAGATACGAATCAGGCATCAGTCCGACGTGATGCGTACAAACGCACTTCTCTTTTTAACAAGCTTTTTTTAACCTGACTATGATGAGATTAGAGATTTTTTATGATCTTTTTTTAGCTTTTACTGGCACATTAGAATATTACTGGAAAGTCAACGCCAAGTTGAAAGAATGAACTCAACCAACCTTTTAGTCCCTGCCCATGCATGAGCAAGATTATAATATTTTCGATTTTGTTGTGATAAATATCGTCTATCATCGCCGAATAAAAAGTACATGATATAGAATTCAGAAAAGGTCCTTTTTAATAAAAAGCACCACGAGTCAAACCA
>JAHZMX010001059.1:0-18692 GCA_027743895.1 Seira musarum | reverse complement strand
CATTGCTTTCTTCAAATTACATAATATTGCCACATCGATTTCGTTCCACTAAAATGATGTAATCCTCCCTTAGAAAGCAATTTCTTTTTATTGCAAAATTTCGGTAAATTAAAACCATACGGTCTACTTCTTCTAGAGGTTCTAAATTCCAATAAAAGCAATTGAGGAAAGAAGTGCTTGCACTTTGTTTTCCTCACTTCCACACATAAGTACATACCTTTCTTTGGATTACTTTCCCTTTTCAGAAGACTTTTGCAATTGCTCCGCTACCACAGCACATGCCTACATAAGATTTGAAAACGTGCTTCTGTTTATTTTTTCTTGGTGAGTGAGCACTACTACACTTTTTTGGTCTATAAGTTGAGTACATATGTATATACTTTCATGGTATTGTTGTTACAAAGACCCCTAAAGTTTATTTACATAGTGAAAGAGGAGGTTTAATGAAACGTAAATTGCTTTGCCAGTCATGTTACAGTTATAACCTCAGATATAAAATTGACCCTATAAAAGCAATACCAACTCTACTAGATTTAAACCCCACAATATGGGAACGTAACAATGAAATTCTACGTAAATAACTGTTGAATACAATGAGACAATATTGTAAACGTCCGTTGATGCATGCCAGCCAGCTAAAATGAATCAAGGCAAATGTAAAGTTACACCAGCTTCAGCTTCCAGTTTTTAAGCCTTGTTTACAACCTCTATTTCATTTAGAGCTTTTCGCTGAAAACATTGATGGCCGTCAACTGAAGGAAAAAGAAAAGGCGTAGAAAAAAACTAAAATATTTACAATCCTTCATTTTCTGTAGAGAAAGTGAAAAGGGAAAGACCATTTCAGACATAGATGTAATGTCCTTATACTATACTTTCCTTATAAAACAAAATTGAAAGATGAAAAGCAATTGATGAAGTATCTTACACAGTTCCTATAGAGCAATGAAGATGCCTGTGAAGATTGAACAGAAAATGAATAGGATTTAACTTGATCCATTTAACTGAAAAACATATGGATCTAATCGTTTCAACAAAGAAACGTGAAGGAACGAAATAGTTGCACTGTGTTCGTAATCAAAGTTATTTGAGATGACGTGATAAACGGAGTTAGTCTTCAGTGAAACATAACTGCCCATTAAAATTTGTTCGTGAAATGATGAGTTTTGTTTAAAAGCCTAAAAAGCGCATAAAAATCTGTTTACTTGTAAGAATTTGGGGATTTCAGTAAAGATTAACGTGATCATTTTTTAAAAATTAAGAAAAAATCAAGAGTTGCCGAGAATTCTATAGCACAAATATGTTTTGCTAACCGAATTCAAACTCACTCAATTGCGACCTTGAGAATGTTGAGAAGAAAAAGAAGAATAACATTGCAGCCTTTTCTTCCATGGATCACCATTTGACCTTCAAAGATGTGCTTTACTTCTGAAATTTGCTTGCTTGGTTCTCTTTGTAGATGGTGGCAATGGCAATAATACCAATGACATTTTATATAGCTTTATTTTGCCCCTTCCTATTAATGTTTGGAAACGCAAGATCACTCGGGACGGTGACTGAGGGAGTGTTTCAGAAAGAAAAATATATAGTCTTTTTTTACTACTCTTCATATATTATTTCTTCTTTTGGAAGCGTCTCCGCTTTACGATCCAACTTTTTCTACTTCTTATTACAGTTAGTAGTAGAGAATTGAAGATCTTGATGATGATGATTACGGTCGTGTGGATCGTGATCACGAGAAGACATTTGGTAGCGGTAGTGTGGTATTAGGAGTTGTGGGTGACGGCGAGTGATGAAGGGGCAGGTACCTAAAAGGGGACGAAACCGACTTTCTAGTTTCTCGCAAAAAAAAAATTCTTTTTTTTAGTACAAACTATATCATGCTGGTTGCTGTAGCAGGGCTAAACCTAAACCACACATTCCATATGATTCATAAGTAAAAATAAGTAACGTGGAAATCTTGTTCGTTTCTCTTTTACTGCTTGTACTTCCACGTGCGAGAAAAAAAGGATGACGTTGTGTAGGATAGGACAGGGCAAAATGATGTTGGTATATCGCAGGCATTATTCTAAGCCGTGTAAGAGAATCAGCATCGTTATCATTATAGCTGCAGAAATGACTTACAAAAGGCCATTTTAAAGGGCCCCATAACCCTTGAATAAGTCTCCAGAGAATTTTATAGCATTTACTACGGTACGGGCAACGTAAAAAATTTTACGCGCTGTTCCTAGATTCGCATCGCAGCTAAAGCGTAGTGTGAGTTCCGATGAATAGACGTTTCTATAGTCTAAAGAGGAGGGGCTCAAGTCCCTCCAAACATAAAAGGCTTCTCTGTAAATGGCAAAGGTACCCGTGAAAATCTTCTAAAAATTCCATAGCTCTTTTGGCTGAAAGAATAAATGAAAATGTGTATTGCACATCCATTTTAATGTACATATAGCGCATAGTGTTAGCATTAAATATGTCCGCAAAGATGATATTAGATTGGAAAAAGGCAAAAGCCCTTGTCCTTTTATATACATCTTTGGATTAACGTCATCATCAGCATCGTATCATAGTGAGTGAAACACAAAACAGTAGCGAGCTGTGAAGTCAGTGCGGCCTAAATATTATGAAGACATTTAAAAAATAACTAGGGAAGAGCTGCAAAAATAGATCTTCCTCTTCTAACGCTCCTCTTTCATCTCGTGTGTGATGTTTTCGGTGGATAAATAGCTGCTGCTGTTGCTGCCTTTGAAGCTAGGATACCCACCATGATGGGATGAGACTTACCTTTACTTACAAGCTTTAGGGTTTTCAACTTCATCACACAAACGAGGTGGGCAAATTTCTCAAGTGGATCTTGTAATAGACCAAAATGTAGCTTAAAAAAGTTTTTTCTCGTGACCAGAAATTGTTGTAGGCATTCATAAATAACTGTGTACTTCAAACTTGTAGTGAAAGTACTAAAAGCATATTTACTCTCTCTCTCTCTCTCTCTCACACACACACAAAACACGTACATATATGAACCTTAAAAATATTTTTGGAAGGGGATTACATATTAAGGAAAGTTAGCAGAATTTGTGTGAATGTGAACAAGTAGAAAATGAAAATGCAGGAATTTTCAAGGATAAAATAAGAGCCTTTGCTACTTGCCTCAAGTTCTCTTACCTTTTGCTATTCTTTATAGTTTTATTTTCCACGGAATATACCGCCGTGGGAAAGTTGAGACTTTGCAAAAAGTTTTAGTAGCTGGCTCCTTAATACTATTCGTTAGAAGAAATAAGCGCCATTCCTTTTGCTCGAAATAGGAGTAAACCACGTTTTGTTCCAGGCAAGGAAAAATTATTTTCCTTTTTGAGAAATGAAGGAAAGTGTGCTTATTCTGCCATGATATTTTTCATGTATTTCTTGAACCTCTCTTGCGTTGCTGCGTACTCCCACTCTCATCCTCCTTGTCTTGTTGAGCGCTGTTTTTCATGTGTGAAATCTGATATTTTTGGATGAAGATTCAACGAACCATTTACTGTACCAACCACGCTCATTGTCAATCTTATACGATGAGGGGAACCTGCCTTAAAAACTACGACTCTGATGATAAAATGCAATGGAAAAAGGAAAAAAAAGAAAAATTGGTGAATCCAGAGCGGAGAACTCGCTCCCCATTCTAATATCATCTTGCCAGGAAAGGAGGAGATGAGACTGAGCGAATTCTTTTTTCTAGCAATCTCACTTGGAGTTTGGATTTTTCTGGCACTGATTTTCAAGCACGAAAGTAAATATATAGGACTAAAGCAAATAGAGAACAATGAACGCAAAATCTAGGAGCAGAATTTTGGGAAAAGGTCAAGTGAAAGTAGAAGAGAAAAATAACGGCTGGCATAAATATACCTATTCAGTGCACCATTTATTTACCTATATATGGATGCTGCATCTTCCCATTCTACGTCTCTCTACGGCTTTCATGAGCAGCTTGAAAAGTTTCTACGAAGAGAAACACAGAAGTCTAAAAAAAGAAGGAAAAGTGTATAAGGGAAAAAGAGAACTCCATTAGATTTACAATACTGCGTAGATACTTTCTCTAACTTTGTCATGTTGTGTACATGCAATAAAAGATTTTATAGAGTCCGCACCCCATAACGATACATATTACAACACTTGTGTCTTTACCTTATATCTTTCCCCTTTTTTAAGGTAAAAAGACATTTCACAAATCGCTCCATATATCTTTCACTTCTCCCCCTTTTGGAATCGAGAATAAAAAAGTGGGTAACTGGGGAAGTAACATTAACAAAGGCAAATAAAAGTTGCCTTCCCCATCAAAAATATATCGTTATTCCTCCTTTCTACTTCTTTAACACTAAAAAATTTCTCCCTCTTTTGCATTCCGATCTGCAAAGTCTTGACCTGTTTTTTTCTCGTCTATCTATTCCTCTCACAATGGGTTTGCTAGCACATTCAGAAAGGATACTGGTTTTATTGAAAACGAAATAAGATTATTCACATGTGTGTAGCCAGTCGCCGCGAAGTGAGGCTTTTCCAAGTATTGAGTAATGGGAAATGGACATTTTATGCAATATATTTGTCTCAAGACGTTCCGTATACTTGTTTGTAGTTCATCAAAAATATATCGTTATTCCTCCTTTCTACTTCTTTAACACTAAAAAATTTCTCCCTCTTTTGCATTCCGATCTGCAAAGTCTTGACCTGCTTTTTTCTCGTCTATCTATTCCTCTCACAATGTGTTTGCTAGCACATTCAGAAAGGATACTGGTTTTATCGAAAACGAATTAAGATTATTCACATGTGTGTAGCACAGTCGCCGCGAAGTGAGGCTTTTCCAAGTATTGAGTAATGGGAAATGGACATTTTATGCAATATATTTGTCTCAAGACGTTCCGTATACTTGTTTGTAGTGAATGGAGACTGCAGCTTCACTAGATCAGTTGGTTTTGGGCTGAATGGCAATATCAGGAAAAGGAAAAATACCAGGACGGGGAGCATAAAAAAATAATTTTTCAATGTTCATGGCGACGTTCGGCGAAACGGACGGGATGTTATGCTTATGTCAAGTCTGCTACAGTCTCCCACGATAGCGGGGGAAAGTGGTGGCATTCTATGGAGCGTGTACTAGAACCATGGTCCATGGGTTTCCTTCTACATACTTGTTTTAGAGAGCTTCCTGGTTCCAAGTACACTAGTCAAATGTCCAGAGCACATGTATCAAAGTAAAGTGCTATAGAGTGTTTTAAGTTTTCAATGTGAACGAACGAATCTCTTCAAAACAAAGTGACATCCTACCCAACGGCAAGCAATAATATTACGTTGGAGCGTCACTTTTATTCCCACCTTTACAACATTTGACAGAGGCTTCGTTGACCTGTGGAATCATATATAACACATTTAATAATGTTTTCTATAACACGAGCTTTGGAAGAAAGTTGTTTAATAATGCACAGGAAATAAGTTGAAACGCAAGCATGACAAAGAAACATCAAAGACTGGCTACACAAGAGCATTTCTCAGAGACATTGAATCTACTGTTCAAGACTAAGGACATCAAATTTGATTGAATGAGAATGAAAGAGACTTCCTTGCTTTTTTACTCATCTTTCAAGGAAAAGTTTTTTAAGAGAGAAAAACACGGAACAAAATAGATGGAATAGCAGGAATGGGAATTACTAGGAAGAAGTAACAAATTCTGGTTTCTAGAAGGAGAAAAAAAATCAGATTTTCCCATACTATTTTTAGATTATGTCTTGAGTGACTGTGACTACTGCAAGGTTTCTTTTTTTTTCTGAGTTGGTGATGAAGAAAGATCATGATTGCGATGCGATGATCACCGTCAACAACAGTCTTCTCATCCTGTCTGCTTGGAGCCAAGAAAGCGCTGTCTTATGCTCCTGGCATATTCAGTAATGGTAATAATAACTAAAGAGACAGGAAAAAATACGTTTGGTTACTGTCGTTGACTGCAAAAGCTGAAGATTTGGATTGAAATGAATGTGGCAACGCAAGAGAGAAAAGAGGAAAAAATTGCATTGAATTTTCTTTCTTCCCAAACCACGTTTTTTGCTCGTCAGCTCCAGTTATCTTCCACGTCTCAAAGAAAAAGTCTTTCCTTTGCCTTTTCATCTTCGTCCTTTCACTCCTTTTTATAATGTATTCAAGCAACTGTGGAACTCCTTCAGGAAAAAAGCTGATAAAATACTACTGGAGCAGTAATTTTTCTTCATATTTATCCAAATTAGATGTGATGTTATCATCACCACAAAAAAATATAAGCGGTAAAGAGTATATGGAGCTTATGCTTGTTCCAAGAAAAAAAAACTTTCTTTTTATTCGGCATGTTCGTTCTTCTGCTTAAATGCCTATCCAAACCAAACCACAACTTCCTAGTTTAACGTACTGGGATAAACTTGCAATGATTTTCTCAGCAAATTTCTTCGTCTCGGTACCACTTTTCCTGAGACATCTATTCCTCAGAAATCCTTGAAAATGAAAAGTATGAAGTAAGTAAATACTTCTTTTCCAAGTATCCATTCAAGGCAATGCCAAGCCAAGGCGATTGTGGTGCTTAGAACTTCTCACAAAAACACCGACTCCAAAAAAGTGCTATACGATACGGGTCGGGGTCCATGAGTACATTACATTCTGATGCAAAAGCTTTATATACCAAAAAAATTATTTCAACAAATGAAATCTACTCAAGCCCGAAGTTGACAGACACTCATTTCGTATGCACACTAGATACTTTTCTTGTCTCCCTTCCTCCTTTATTTTCTCTATCATAATCATAATAATAACATTTTTGGCCAGCCATGCATAATGTAAGAAAGTTGTATGCGTTTTTCTTTGAACGCTTATAACATGTACTTCCGAGTAATCTGCATACTCACATTGGATTACCGCTATATGGTAATGCTATTCCGCAAAGGGAAAACACTTTAATCTCCTAATTTATTTGTCTTATAAAATATCTTGTTCTCAGCGCTTTTTTTGTTCTTGCATCTTCATAAAAGAGATTGCAATGCGATTGAACAGAGTTGCTGGTGGCTTTGATAGCGTTTGCACGTAAGTGAAAATGTGGTATACTTATGGGTGCTCTGGTCTGCGTGCACAGCTCTATTTTTTATGACTTGTTATGCTTTTATCTACCCTGATAATGTTCATGTTCATATCTCCATTTTACGCAGTTTTTCTTACGAAACATGTGAAAAATTATTGTGGAAGTTCAAGTTAGCAAGGAGTGGAGAAAGTGACCACGACTTTGCAGGCCAAGCTTTTAGAGAATCGCATGGCAGCAGGGAGTAGAAGTGACTTAAGCCAGAGACGCAACCATATTATGATATGATGGCTAAGCTTAGAAGTCGGCTACTTTGTTGTCCGCCTGCAACGACTAAACCACCATCGCCATAATTTTTTCTGTTATCTTCTTCGATAAATAATTACATATTTCTTGCTGTACATTTCCTTTCATCCAAATATTTTTGTAGCGTTTTGTGTGTGTGTGGGCATGCTTCTTTAATGCTTCCGGTTAGTCTCCACCATCGTGGGTGTTTGCATGTTTTAGAGTGACTTGTAAAAGTGATTGTTCCAAATATTTTTGTAGCAGCGTTTTGTGTGTGTGTGGGCATGCTTCTTTAATGCTTCCGGTTAGTCTCCACCATCGTGGGTGTTTGCATGTTTTAGAGTGACTTGTAAAAGTGATTGCTATTTTACAAGAGGATACGATGCACGGAAATGAATCTTTTATGAAAAAAGAGCCATTATGAAAGGTAGGCTGTTTTTAGTATATGCACAAGTAGTAAGTATCAATATAGGCCAAAGCAATATATAATGTATTATTTAAGGTAAAAGGAGCCAGCATAGGCACGCAAACAATTTCCAATCCAAAACCCATTAGGATAGGATATTCCACCGCAATTTGTGGCTTTGCTTCAAGGCATAAAATTGTTTTGCTTTGTTATGCCAGTAGTGCATGGACTGCCAAAACACAGCTACTAAGTAGGTCGTTGTACTCATGTTCAGCTCCTCTTGAAGAGGACAAGCTTATAATGAAAGTGGAAATCGTGAAAGGCCGGCGCTTCATCACTGCATAGTTAACTTTCAATTTATACGCAGGGGTAATTACGTGTGGGTTTCTTCCTTCGTAAGTGTCGGAATCTATAATAGAATTTGTGGAATGTAGTAACTAACTCGCCTACTCACGAGTGCTACAATATCCTGTCTTCATTCAGATCAGTAAGTAAACATAACGAATGTATTGTCTGAAGTTGAGATGATTTACTCCCCAGTAATTTTTCAAGGAAGCTGACATTTTGAACCAAAGATCTTTGCTTTTTAACAAGCAATTTTCAAAATCCATGAATAATGTCAATTTGTCTTATAATAAAAGACACGGAGCAGTGAACATATGGGCAGCACACTACACATATATTCATTATTTGTTTGCGCATTATTCCATAACAGTTTCCTCCAAACCCTACATGCCATAGTGAAAGTCAAAAAAAGATGACGATGGTGATGCTGATGCTGACGTCCTTGCAAAGCGATCATGTAAAGTACTTAACATTGCTATACCCATACGCGAAACTGATGACTTTCCTATAATCTCCACTTAAAAGCAGAATTCCACCACTTCCACATCTATTGCATTGTGCCTCAAGAAATAGAAGCAGTAGCAACTCCACTAGAGAGTAGGAGGTGACAGTGAGCATCACAAGTTCTAGTCGACTTTCTCCTTTGTGAAGGTCGATGCTTTACTCTTGTTTTTACGCACAGACTCCCATCTCTCCTTTACTCCAAATTGTGTCTTTCTATCTCTCTGTCTCTCTCTCTCTCTTACAAACACAGTTCCATGTTCCATCCTTTTCCTTTCACCAAGCTTCATTAAGACAATTTAGGAGTGGGGTGTAGTGAAGCAGATGATGTTTCTCTACTCAACACGCTTCATTCTACACTATAACTCTGACTTAAGGACTAGAGCTATCATCAAATTATTATGGTTTATTGGAACAGGGTATAAGACTTTCTAAATATAGTGCAAATGCTTCCATGACTGACTATGGCACAAAAAGCAACACAACATGGTTCCACTCTTATAATAATGCTGGAAATTATTACTTTCCCATCCTCGTTTACTTCTTCAACCGACTGTGTGGTAGTGGTAAGTATTCATTGGTATACGCGCAAAAAAATTCTATCCCCTGAGAAGGAAAACAATCGCTTGAAAATCATTTTCCTTTCGTTTGCAAGCCATACCACTACCAGTACTACTACTACTGCATATGGCGGAAACATTTTCTTGTAGAAAGCGTCTCAGCAGAAAGATGTGATGAGTTGAACATGATATACTGAAGTAATTTTCTTCTCAGAGCGAGCCTATTCTTCTAAAAAAAGCACTAAACCAAAATATTGTTGTCGTTGTTTGCTCCATATTACTCAAAAGTCCTTATTATTATTACCCGCTATCTTGTAGTAGCTCAATTTTCATAGATGTCATCCGCTAAAAGATCATAGTTTATTTTGGATTATTACGGCTAGAATGACAATATGCCTCCTCGCTCCGTTTTATGAGAGGAGGAAGAAAAGATGAATAAGTAGGAGCAAGAGCTCTTTTCCTTAAAAAATGATATATTTATGAAGTGACTCGTATGAAAAAATAACTGCCCGTTTTTTATCCACACGTAAGCCCCCATATTCATTCTCATATTTCCCAATTATTTTATTATACCATATACAAACTACAAACGCATTATTTTTAAAAAATGACGAGGTATTTATTTATACGACCCGTTGGGCAAACAAGATGATATTTGCCCATTCCATTTGAATACATTCTGTAAACATATAGAACAGTATATTAAAAACTGAAAACTGCTGANGAAAAGATGAATAAGTAGGAGCAAGAGCTCTTTTCCTTAAAAAATGATATATTTATGAAGTGACTCGTATGAAAAAATAACTGCCCGTTTTTTATCCACACGTAAGCCCCCATATTCATTCTCATATTTCCCAATTATTTTATTATACCATATACAAACTACAAACGCATTATTTTTAAAAAATGACGAGGTATTTATTTATACGACCCGTTGGGCAAACAAGATGATATTTGCCCATTCCATTTGAATACATTCTGTAAACATATAGAACAGTATATTAAAAACTGAAAACTGCTGAGCTTGCAATTCTAAGAGTGATAGTGATGTCGATGTATTAGTATTTGTACAATACCAAAGACATTGTTAAAGAACATCTATTATAATAGTAGTCAAACGAAATAAAAAATGTAGAGTCTTTTGCTCTCCCACTCTCATGTCGGCCTTTTTCTTCACATCAAGTGAAGCACCACCACTGCACTGTCATATTTATCGTTCAATCTCTAGTCATCACTGGCACATTGTGCGTATATGGTGTATGGCGGCCTACTGGTGAAAGATAGTGAGTCCTTTTCGCAGGAAATCTAGCCGGTGTTGTTAAGTTGTCCTTATATTCTTGTTGTAATAGCCCATAAACGTAATCCCTTCTTTGCGTACTTTTTTCAAGTCAGCAACATTTTAGAACTATTATTTATCTCTTACAAAAACAGCACAACACAAAGAAAGTCATGCATGCGTGTGCCATCAACAATGTTTAGGTTCTTTTTTAGACGATTTTCCCAGACTATCCATTTTTATTTTTCGATGTATCATTCAATTTTTTAGTCTGGGATGGTATAGATGATGACAAGAGAGAAAAAGCAATAATAATAGAGCCCTTTTTTGTTATTACCTATTTTTTCTTAACATCGCGCATCAAGCCTAGTGCCTACAGTCGTCCTTCTGCCCATTCCATTTGAATACATTCTGTAAACATATAGAACAGTATATTAAAAACTGAAAACTGCTGAGCTTGCAATTCTAAGAGTGATAGTGATGTCGATGCAAGAGAAAAAGCAATAATAGTAGAGCCCTTTTTTGTTATTACCTATTTTTTCTTAACATCGCGCATCAAGCCTAGTGCCTAAAGTCGTCCTTCCCAATTTTCAGTTTTAGTTAAAACTTCCATCCTACTTTATAAGTGCCAAACCAATGAAATTGTACAATGTACCGCACCTACTTTCTCTTTCTATCATTGTGATAAATATGATGGATACAAACATGACAGACGAGCAACCAAAAATGTGTATTCGAAATCATATACAATTGGTTTTATCTTTTTTCTAAAAAAAAATTTGTTCAATTTAATGTAGCGTACAGTATGGTACGGCTATAAAACTAATTTTCTCTTCGAACTAAATCAGAAGGGAACATTCAATTCAATTCTTTCAATTTTCTCGGGTGAATTCTACAAAAAATGAAATAAATGGGTACTGAAGCGGCCTTGCAGTATTAAAGTGGCCGCATAAAATACAAGCTAATGTACATACATATACAGTACATATGGTTGAAATAAGAAAATTTTTATAGTAACTTGTTAAAAAGGTTTTAGTAGGTACCTTCACTCGTACATGACCATGGCCATGTGGAATGTAAAGCCTTGCATAACCTATGTACTTTCTCTTCTCATTTATTTTCTGGCAGGGCAGAGGCAAGCGAGAAAGAATGCATTCCATTTTGGTCGTATTTTCAACCTTGCTTTCTAAAAGAAAGTCGACTTGTTCTAACTTTGTCCGTAGAACAAAATACGTACGTCCTCCTGCTGTATTTCTCGCCAAAACGGAACGAAAAATGTTTTCTTTGGTTTTAAGCGCTACTTTCTCCTGCTTTCTTTACAAGGCCATTTCTGTATTTTTACTTTATAGTTATTATACCATCCCTTTTCATTCTTTCAATTCAATCTTACCCACAGAAGCTGTGCATAACGTTGTAATTTCTAATTCAAATGTGATATGAGAATGTATGAGAAAATTTGTAATGTGTAGTGTAGAACTAGACGTTACTGGGTCGGAGCGCATGAGCAGATCGGTCCACAACGAAAATCGAAGATGGTAAAGTAGGTCATGAGGACCAAAGAAGAGAGAAAGGACTTGCTTTTGGTACTACTACTGCTGCCACTTCCACTACTACTTTTGCTTCGTACGTTACAAAAATAATACCACCACACAGACTTTATTCGTGCTGATGCTTTTCTCTGCTTCTTTGAGCTATACTTGGCAAAAAGGGAAAGCTCTCTCCTGTTTACACTGATTCATTCGGGGAAGCTCTCGATCCAAGTCAATTCATAGTGTAGCCAAGCGAAAATTGTGGAAGTGAGGGAGACTAAACGAGTCCTTTTTCTCGAATAGCTCTATATTCCATCTTGTTTTGCATCATCAACAAAGAAGAAAAGAAACTACAGTATATGTGGATCAAATAGTTCTACTACGAACTTTAAAGTTGGCAAGCACGGAATTTTATAGATGCACATACTCTTGTTCATTTTCCAGAAAAAAACATACATATATTTGATTCGAAGATTGGCGAAAAAGCGAAAAAAAAACTGAAGTTTTTGCTACACATGCTGATCATGTGTTATACGTGCACATGCACTCAAATAAAATGAAATTTTCGTTTTAAAACTCTGGGAGGTAGAGAAAGGGAACACAGAACATAGGTACGAAAAACATAGAAAAAGGCCAAAGAAGGCTAGAGAAACTGCGTAGTATTTTTGAAAAGAAAAGCAAAGGGAATTGCTTCATTATACAATCTGTGGTAGTGCCACATCACATCACATATTTCTTGTTTCTGTTATGTCGGTGCCTCAGTAAGTATGTACACACTCTATCAAGTCATGTACTATTCCCTTTGTGGGCAACGTAGGCTTTAAAAATAGAATATTATTAAATGGAGCTGTGTCAAAAAAATATTTTGCAGGTACTCTTTTTCCTCATTTTCTCTAAATATGATGAAATTCCTCTCTTCATGTGGCATACCTAGTCATTGTTATCGAGATGAAATATAATATAATATCATGTTCCATTTCATTATTGCTTTTGAATTAAATCCTTATATGTAGTAGTAGAGTACACCTTTGCTATTAAAAATTTCTTTGATGTTTAAAATTAAATGTTTCTGCATGCCTTCATATATAGTTTAATGCCATTCAATTTAAAGAAATATTGAGATAACATTATTTTGAGCCATAATTATCTATTTTGAATTGATTTCTAGGGGCTCTTAGAGTTCTGTAAGCCTCAGGTATACAAAACCATTAGTTGGCTCTAACCCAAGTTTTCTATGCATTTAATTTTAATTGCTTTGCATTGGTGGATCCCCAGAAAAAGTCAAGTAAACAATTTACATAAATGCAGTAGAAAAATTCTGATGATTAATGCTGATGCATTATTTATGCACCATCTTACTATGCATGGAATGGAGCTTGGAGCATTAGAAATTTTTTAGTGACAAATGACAGAGGAAAACACGCTCCTTTTTAATGCCTCATTCATGTAAAAATAGCCTGACTACATGTAGTAAACAGTTTTGAATATGTTTTCCTTACTCCTAAAGAAACATTAGTCCAAACTGTCCTCCTTTTCCCTCCTCTTGACTTACTTTCTTCTCACTTACTCTTTTCTTTGTCTTCACATTTGCCTCACTTACTACTAGCGTTGCCATTTGAAAGTATAGCGTTCGTAGAGGTGTATTTGCATTTCTTTATAAAAATTACAAAGAAATTGTTTCGAATTGAATATAAGATAGCGTGCCATTGTGACAACATATGTTGTCTCTCCATTTTATGAGTTTTTGTGCCCAAAGGCTGGGGACTCTCTTTTAAAATAGAAAGGAAAATTGCTTCTGTGCATTTTTGTACAGGGAACAGAAAATGGAATTTACAGAAGACTGAGTAGACTCCTTTTGCTGAACTCATTGTCATCTATGTAATAGCTGCTTGCGACCATTTTGTCGTTCTTCCATTTCTTGTTTTTCATGCCACTGGATGAATCAGAAGTGTGTCACGTATTCAGATTTTCTCTGGATGGGTCCGTTTTGTTAGAGCAATTTGTCCTTCTAGAAATACAATGCCCAGTAGACCTATGCAAATTTGGACCTTAATTTGCACGCAGAAAGGTTTTTCTGCAAGGATGTAATACATATTCTACAATGGCCAACCGTTGACCGGTTCTTGCTCTCTCAAAATCACAATGATTACATTAGTATGAACGAATTTGGCCATTCTTTGTTCGACCCAATTATTGATTTTAATGGGAATTCCTAAATTACTGTCAGAAAATCACATGAACACCAAATTACTCATTTTGCATGATCACTGTGCTAATTACTGCTAATTAAGACTTAAGACCTGCTAAACGTGAGTTTGAACTAAATGTGAATGCTTTATTCTCATGGGATTTTGAAACCCTTTAATTACCACTGAAATGTGCCTAAACGTTATTGATATATCCTCTGCATGAAAGAACTACTATTTTTAGTCGCCGCCATCTGTCCCCTACAGGATATTAATGTTTTCCTCCGATACTTGCTGTTCGTATTAAATGTGGCCACAGGCGTTGCATGCCATGTCTTTTTACCATTGATAAATTGCCGATACCTGATTTGATACAAAAGCTTCTAGCAATAATTGGTGGTCTTTATTTCCTCTAATCAAACATCATAAATTCTTTATTACAACTTCAGTTGTACAAAGAAACTAAAAACTGCAGCAGGTGAGAAAGTTTGTTCGGCTTTCTCAATGCAACTCTCATTATTACAGGCTCAAGATTGCAATTCGTTTTCGATCCCTCTTTTTATCCCTTTTTCTGTTCGCCTTTTCGTAATTACCTTCAGGGAAAAAGTTTTTTGATAAAGCTGAACAAAACAAAACAAGGAAACGGATATTGCAACTAATTTATTTCTTTCAAGTAATCTTACCATTTAGAGCATTTGTAAATGCGGAAGAAACGAAAAACTCCGAAAATGTAAGCCTCGTTGGTACAAAAAGGTATTTTATTCATTCGCTGTGCAAAGCTACTTATTAAATCGTGGTTATATCCACTCAAGGCCAATACCAACATTCCCAGATTTTTTTCGTAATTAACGAAAGCAATTTTAACAAAAAAGTATTACTTTGCTAAGGAAAAGTACTAAAAGTCGTGGGATCGTACGGCAAACAAAAATATTTTGCCCATTTTATTCTCCGCGGGAGGATGGGAAGGGAAAGCTTCCATAGGTTTTGCCTCTCTTCTCGACGAATTTTAACCAACAACGGATAGGGATGAGTGGGAGTTTTCGGGGAAACTAAACTATTTTTAAGCAAGTAAAAATGGGAGAAGGAACATCAACAAACCCGAGGAAAGAGAAGAACGCCAATTATTATCGCCTCCTTACAGACAAGGCTATTACGAATTTCTGAAAGCAAAGCAACTTTAATTCTTTTGCCAGAAGAGTCCAGCTAGTACACAACCCATCCCACAATACTCTCAGCCTCTTGTGACAACGACTTTGTATTTTCTACGAAGCTAGAAGGCTAACAAATATATAGAAAGTGCATTAATAGCATTGTCAGTTAGGGAAAACGGAAGAAAATTACAGAACAGTTTTCCCTTTAGGTTTCTCTCATTTTCTTGGGATAAAGTGGACATTTTCTATCCTACAACAAGAGGTACAACATCGCAAAAGCAAGAAAGTCACGAAGACGTTACAAAAATAGTAGTGACTACCTATACGATAGAGATGACTCTCTTATCTGTCTTTATGAATTTATGTGAGTTTCGTCTTTTCTTAAGAGGCAGCACAAAACGCAATAATCGTCACTCTTTTTCCTACCGCTTTTTCATTGTTTCCTCCTTTTCACCACCAAAAAGACCTGAAAAAATAATGTCCTTCGGGTTTCCCCTTTGTGAAGAAAGTCTGTCTGAACTGCCTGTTCGCCAACAAAAAAAATGTTAGAATTTCTCTGTCCAACCTGTACAAAGAATGAAAAGAAAAACTTTGCGGAGCAAGAGTCAAAGTCAATGTTCATAAAAATCGAAGGGACAGTGAAAGATTTGTGCATTCGCATTTTCCATTAGGCAACTTTTCCTCTTACGATGGTGATCACAACTGTTCCTACATACTACCTCAACTTCACGAGATATTTTTCGACTCCCACTTCTCCTTCAAAATGAGAAAATTGGTATATGTAATATATTTCATTTTTCATATGCCTTGTAAAAATAACTTTTCCTCCCAATGAGATTATTTCCACAAAAATTCCTCCTGTGAAAAACAATGCAATCGAAAATTGTTTGGGTGAACCAAAAATAAAGTTTTCTTTTACACAGATTTTTTCTCATCTAGACCTTCCAAACAAGCTACGAGTGAGTCACACCACGAAAGAATCCTGTTGGGTTCCACCATACCACAGTTAGTCTGAGGGTCATTTTCGACATATTCGTTCATCCACAGATAAGCTCTTTTGTTGTTGTTTGTTGTCGACTTCTTAACGGCAAGAGCACCTAATAGACTTTTGCTCACCGTTTATTGTCGATAGAAATGAGAAAAGAGTCCAGAGAAAAACTATATTCGAACGTTGTTCATGTTCGCACATCGCTAAAAAACACGATCACCGTCAGCCAACAGCGTCCAATCTCATTCCAATGCATCGCATAAAATAGATAGCGTGGCCTTAGTACAAGCTCACAGGCTGCTGCATTTTTCTATGGACGTAGTAGAAAGACGTAGAACGAGAAGAATTTTCTCCCGTGCTCTACAGCTCAAGTCCATCTCGTTCATGACTGAAGCTGGTGTTTCAGTCAGTGTGAGTTTTGGTTTGTTGAGAGCAGTACGTGGCAAAACGCTGCCATTTATCCAGTTTTTTGCATATTCTTTCAAGGAGGCCCTTATAAAGTGAAATATCGTATCTGAATTGTGCATCTAAGTATTTCTGGTGGATTAGGTTTAGTAAGTAAGTACATACGTAATCGTAAGTATAGTGCATACTTTTTGGATTTCCTCTTCAAAAGAGGGGCAGGCACCTACTTTACATTCTTTTGTTTTTCTCATTTGATTTTTGAAGTAAGTTTACCTCCAATAGTAAAATTTTTGTTGAAAAAAAATCTACCAGCTTGAATTAATTTTTTTAAGAGAAAATCCTTTTATTTCTACTTTCACTTTCATTCTCATTCATCTCACTCGTTTTTTACTTGTGACTAGGAGGGAAATGGGAATTCAACTTTAGATGGGAAAGTTTGTGTGAGGAAAGGAAGATGGGAAAACCAAATTAAATATTAAAGTAAGCCGAGTTTCTTTACTGCTCTGATTCTCCTGATTTTCCTTAGGCGATATAGAAAATCAGTGACCTAGAAGTAATGATCCGTGCCTATTCTCTCTCAATATAAGTATATTGTAACAAAGGGGATCATTTTTGGCGGATCTTATATGGATATATATTTTTTGTTATCGTGCGTAATGTCTCTAGAATTGATTACGTAACGCTATAAAAAAAGTTTTATTCTAAAAAATAAAAATGTGTTGTGTGTAAACAAATAGGTATTGGATATCTTCGCCTTTGGGTCGGTCGAATGGGCTTGTCTCGCTCGAATATTCATCTGATTCGGAATAGGTGTAGCAGCAAAGGAAGCATTGTTGTTGGAAATTGTGGATGCAGTATTAGCAGAAAGAAAACAGTCGTTCTTTCCACTTTTAAAATAGACCCAATCAGTGGCTTTAGTCGTGTTAAAGTTGTTGGTGGTGAAACGTGAAGTTAAAAACTGTCTTCTTTTCATTCGTCTTCTCTCTTCTCTGGAGCTCATTAAAAATATATCAGGGAAAACAAGGTATGACGTATGATACATACTCTACACTCATATGCGTGCCTCAAAATTTTTTGCATGGAATTTTGGAGTAAATTTAAACCAACAAAGATGGGCTAATGGCGGTTGGTTGTGAGTTGAGAGGGTGCGGAGAAGCGAAAGTATTCAAACAAATAATCTGCTTCGTTTATTTATTTAGAAGAGTTCCTGTCTACATGTACTTTTCATAGATACTTTATGTTTAAAATGCAAAACTGTTTCTTTGCACAAGCCTTTCATTTTTTTTTTTTTTGTGAATATCAGGTTGTCCAAAAGAGGCTTTTTGTCCAAGCTAAGAGGGTAGGTAAATGGCAAATAGATTTTTTTTATGCTTGGAAAATTTTAGGGCTTTATATAGAAACCATGTACTCATGATTATTTACCGTTTTTGACGTTGTCGAAAGTATGTAGGTAATAGATTGAAGTTTTGGATAATAAAGGTAAACATAACTTGCTTTTACTCTTTACGGAAGAGGTAAACAAAAGCGGATAAACCTACGATTAGATGGGACAAATGAAAGGGAAATTTTAAAAAGGAGGAGTGAAACCAGAATAGAACATGAAATTTGTTGTTTTCATTTTGATTGAAAACTTACATTTTGTGTAATATTCATACTTGATGAGGATTAAGGTTTCAATTGACTAGACTAGAAATTTGCGGGGGAGGTCAGTCAACCTCCAAAATATAAATTGTGTTTTGCTACGTTGTAAAGTCTGAATCCTTTTTGTTTGAATTTATTATGAAGGCACCCGAATCCGTTAAGCTAAAGTCATGGGCACAATACTCATCAGCAGAATATATTTTTTTTGCATATTAAAATAGTAAATAGCACTTGTCATTGCCGTATACCTATATATTAGATACATCTACAGGCAAAGTATTTCGTGAATGAATGGTCAGTGCTTCAGGCGGATACATTACTACAAATAAATTTTTTGCGCATCTTTTTTATTGCAAGAATGTATGTTTCAGAAA
>JAHZMX010001058.1:0-18169 GCA_027743895.1 Seira musarum | reverse complement strand
ACTCCTTGAAATTGAAGGAAAAGGAGTACAAGTACTTCTTGTACGATAGTTCCTCCAATGTTTCCGTAAAAGTTGTCGCCAGTTTCGAAATGCGATGTACTGACTGCACATTGCTGCAGCAGGATGGGTTTAACTACCCAATCGATCAGTGTACTAGCCGCCATCATACTCGCACCCTTGTTGCCGTCATCGCCGAAAACGACAACTATTACCAGCACATCCGCCTGGCTCTTCTGGACATTCAAATACGAATCGCTGAAAGAGAACCTCTGGAATTTGATGCTATTCGTAAGTTTTTATTTTGCTACTCATGATTCATGGATTAGTAGATGAATCCAATTAGTTTTAGCATGCAATATGTGTATCCTTTTCTCGTAATGATTTCTTACATTGATTTTTTTTTAGACTGGCAGCCCCTTTTAGAAGCCGATGGTAACGGATGGACCAAGCGAAGGTTCGAAATAAACATTGTGACCTCCGATGTGTGGAACACGTTGCCATTTGACGAAGACGGAGCTCTGAGGCTCAAAATAAAGCTCCGATTGGCCAGAAATCCAAATGACCCTCATGTTACGCGACAAGAAGCACTCCAGAGGAAAAATGAATGGGAACTTCAGCCCCTTGGCACCTTCAACCTCGTGTCTTTCCTTTCTCGGAGCGTCGGAGACTTTGTCTTCATTACGAAGAGCAATGAAAAAGTTGCAACTTACTCCGAGCTTCTCAAATGTAAGTTTTTATCATCTTTGTTTTTAAGTCCCATATTTTTTAATGCCTAATTTTAAAGCCACACGATTATTAAAAGCTGGTGTTTAAACGCTCTTTTTTTTAGTTAATTGTCCTGTTCTAAAAAACTGGATGGAAGCTGAATGACACCGGCGAGGATTACGAGTTAAAGGTATGGCACATCACAATAATTGTAAAATATAGTAATATTTAAGGAAAGATGTTGGCATGATTAAGTAACTGGCATGTTTTGTTAATTTCAATATGCTCAGGTTGATATTACTACTCCAGCTCTGAATTTCCTTCTCCAGTGGATGAATTTTGGTGTCATTGGTGAAATAAATTACCATCGGACGAGTGAGGAAGCTCAAGACGATGCACGAGCGAGTGTCTTGGAGATACTCAAGTTTGTTCGCGCATGGGAATTGTCCCATCTCCAGACTGTGTTGGACACCATCATGGATATGTTCGTGACAGAGTACAACGCACGGACACTTCTTCACTTTGCAAAAATGTACGGTTTTGGAGCATCAATAGATTACTTGAATGTGTTTATTGCATCACAGTCAAACGCCTTACCTGCTCCAGAAATGGACGAACTTTTAATTAGAAGCGTGTAGATTTTCCAAGTAGTTCTTTTCCTTCCTAGTTAAGCTGTTATTGCTCGTATTTTGTACTCTATGAACCCTTGTGTGTGTGTGTATTTTTAAATTTGTACCGTGACTGTCCACGCTTTTTTGTTTACATGAATTGTCAATTTTGAGTAATTTCCTTTTGAATAATACAAGTAATATATGTTGTACTCGTCACTATGTATTTGTTTTGCGACCATTTAAAGAAAAAGAAAAGGTTTTAGCTCCGTATTGTTGTAGGCTATTGCTCCCTGAAAATAAGGGAGCAGATTGTAGCAACTTTCACTTTTCTCCTTTTTTCCGGATTCCGGCTACCTTGAAAATATGAATTGATTCTTTTTTGTCATTTCCACATTCATTTAAACGTAGTGTTTTCAACGGGGTGACATATAGAGCATGAGAACTCTACAGATTAAGGGTTGAACAACAGACCACGACACAAAGTTTCTGTTGGCAGTTTTAAATAGGTTTTCCTTTTTTTCTAATGCGAGGGACACCATATAAATCTCCAGTTTCTGATCTTTGCGATGGTAGGTTACACAAAGTCAACAAATGAACTACAACTTTTTTTGAAAATAAAAAAAAGGTCCCCCAAAAAAAGGAAAATTCCCAATGGCCATTTTTTTAAATAACGAGTCTTTGTATAATGTATTATAAATAATCCTTTGTGTATGAATTTTTTTGGCAATCAAGCTTTACTGTTAAGAGGGAAATTGGCAAGAAATTAAATCATTATCATACTCATTTCTAGAATAGCGCATTAGGATGATTACAGCACTTGAAAGGTTTCTGAAGATCTTTCTCCACAGCTTCATATTACATATTTCTAATAAAAACTACCATGGAAATGAAGAAAAAAAGAAGTGCTAAGAAGCGCTTTATACTGCCTGGTAAACATGGATTAAATGGTCGTCATGGTTGATTCATATTCCTTTTATTTAATTGCATACAACGTCATTACATGTGAAAGTAAATAGACACACTTTCAAAAATAATTTACAAAGAATCCTAGCTGAAACCAATCTAGAATTCCGAATCCCTTTGTTTCTTTTCTGTCCCTTTCATTTGTTCAACTTTTTAACTTTATTTTACTAAAACAAACCAAGTTAGGATGGCCCAAAGGGTTTGAGAAGTTTCATAGGGAAACAGGAAGCTCTATTTATGTGCCAGTTTCACTCTGTTTATCCTGTAATCCTTTATCAGATCAGAAGGGTCCTTTCACGATGGAATTTAACAGAAAGACTCTGAAGACGAGCCGAGATATTCCATCTTGTGGAAGTAGAAAAAAATCAGTCATTGATGAGACGGTGAAGACGTACCGGAAAAAACTCATCTCATCAACATCAATCAACCACCAGGATTCTTCTGCAACAAAAGATAGGAAAATGAAGGTGGATAAAGACGAGGTAGTGAACACAGTGTTCCAAGACGCGAGCTACAAACTTGATCAAGCTTCGCGCCCCAACGGCAAAAGTACGCACAGCAAAGTCGTTAAAGACTTTGATGAAGCAGGCCAAAGAGCGACGATCGTCGTTCTGACCAAGAATCATGACAATTTTGGAAGTAACTCTTCACGCCTTCTATAGGTACATCCAGCAGTTCTACTTAAAACATCATGGTGACTTTGTGCAGCAAATTATCTTGGCGGGAGGTTACACTGACCAAGAGATTATAAAGTTATCAGATGATTTGCTAGAGGATTTCTGTGCGTATCGCATTGACACAAGTTGTCAGATTTACCAGGAGGAATTGGCTAATGCAAAGGAGATGGCCAAGGAAAACTTAGAGAGAAAGCTCGGGAACATGAAAAACTAGCTAATCCTTTCTTGTTCATCTTCATCAACATTATTGTCCAGTTATAGTGTAGTGGGGGAACAAGGGGATTTTATAAAAAAAACTGACCGTAGAGTGCCAGTGAAATTATCTCCACTAACATGCTAACATTTGTGCATTTAAACTTTAGTTTATGAAATTGCTTTTCGTGTTACAAAAGCTATTTTTCAATAGGTGCAGGTATTCCAAATAATTTATTTTTGCAATTATCAACAATTTGTAGAAACTCCAGCATTGCATAATAATTTTGATCCATTATTTCATCTCGTCGTCATCATACAAGTACGCTTTGCTCAAACTATTATTTTGTATTCCTTGAGGTATTACGAGAGAAAGGGAAAGTATTTGAGCAAAGTTATGTAAGCATTGAGAAAAGTAAATTCCAAACTTCTCAAAGACTTTCTCATTCCGTAATCCCTTTTTATCGCTTGAATCAATGGATTCCTAAAGGTTGCTACCAAGATGTTTGACTCTGAATGTTGTAAAAAAATTTGTACACGGAGCAGCTATAGGAAATCCCTGCCTTCAATTTCCATTTTTGAGCAATGGACCACGGGTTGATATTCATGGACATATCATGGATCATTCCCATTTTCAATTTCAATGAAGTCGGTTATTTTCACAAGATCATTTTGTGTTTTATATATGGCTAGCGCGCTAGATCTCAGCCAAAAATTACTCAAAACGAAAAGTTTTCAAATTTTGCAAATTTTGGTTCATTAGTAGCGAAATTTTTGGGTGTTTATGATAAATGAACTGATTTTTAGCACAAATGCTCCCGACGGCTCTTGGCACTGAAAAAATAGCAAATCATCTAGATTTTGCCTAAGCGAAACATTATCCTACTGGGCAGAACTAGAAAAGAGTTTTCAGCAGTAGTCCTTCAAAACGTTATGACGTCAATTGCCTTATCTGCATGTGGCAAACTTGAGCTGACCACTCCTGCGCTCCTTATTCATATTTCTTTGAAAAAATTCATTAAATCGTCCAAAACCATTGTGATTTTTCTCGTCTGAAATGTTGGACAGAATCAGGAAATGCGGATTTCCAAAAAATATTGTCGAAAGAATTAAAATTATCATTTCGAAAATGGAGCACCCTTGGTGCACCATGAAAGAAACATTCGCAGGCAATCTTACAATACGTTTTGAATAAGATGTTGCTGAGGTTATTAATAATTTCTGATTGATCTGATTAAGTTTTTGTTTCGAAGCCAAAGTGCCCAGAAAAGGACTTATGGAAAATATCAGTTCATTTATCATAAGCACCAGGAAATTGATTTTCAAATGAACTTCTACTGAACCGGTACTCAGAATGTTTCAACTTTGGTTATTTCAGTTTAATTTGTTTTTGAGATTGTCTAACTGGGTTCCTAATTTTATTAACTAATTAACTTATTTTCGGTCAATTTTCGAGAAATAAAGTTTGAAAAGGGAGTCCAGCACTTTCAAACATTCTTGTTCCCATTGACAAACTGAGGTAAAACATTGACTACCTGACACGTTTTTTATTGTTCATCATTTTCTAAATTGAAAAGACTGGATGACAAACCTCCGAAGTCCAATCTATACTTGTGCTAAGTGACTGCTTACTTAGGTAACCCGGTGATTCTTGAAGTAAACCCTGACTTAAGATAGTTTCAAAGTAACCTCTACACTTTACTTGCTTCAGGAATATAACAAGTAAAGTAACAAGACAGCGCATCTACACATCTTTCTTTCTTTGATCTTATGATTTGTAGCGTCATACACCCGATGATTGTTGATTGGATGTAACGATGGTGATATGACTTCATTTCACCTCATATTATCCAAGTCAAGTTCGGAGTTACCGTCTACACATTTAACTTAAAGAAAGTTCTGTTTGCTTAAGGGGGCAAATATGCCAACTTTGCTTAAGAAAGGTTTGCTTTCTTAAGAAAGAACTTTCTTCAGCAAGAAAGTGTCTAAACATATAGCTTCCTTTGCATCCAAGACCAAGTAAAGAATGGACTTATAGACAAAATCAGTGTGCTACCTTCCTTTTGTTCATCTTTGCTTCCAAACCAATAATACAATTATCTGACTTAATTCCTAGTCATTCAAAAATTACTAAATTTATGGTAGTATCTATTTTCGCTAAAATTTCTTTCGTTGTTTTGGAGGACCCTCTGTCATTTCCGGGTGCATCACAGTTGACGGTTCCAGATCACTGGACCTCTAGTAGTGAGCAATTATTACTCAGATAGTAACGGAAAATATAGAAAATTCTTTGCTGTAGCTATAAATGCAAAAAGCTTGTACAAATCACTAAATTAATTCATATGCCCAAGTGAGGAGAAATGATACATAATTGATTTTCACATTGCAAAACATACTAAAACAAGATCATTATTTCTACAGTAAAGGAAGAAACGATATACTCATTTTTGCACGCTGTTAAAAACACATTGAGATCAAAATAGATTTCACTTCATAGGCATCCATTGAACTTTCAATATTTTTGTATGCGTTAAAGTTTACTACTCAAAAGGACCGTTCCGAACTATTCTGCCGACAATTCTCTAAATTCTCATTTTCGATATGTTAACCAGTGCAAATCCATGCATGACACTGGATTTGGACGCCACGTTGGCATTTGATATATTTGAAAGGGCAAATAATACCCTTCTGGAAGTTTGCTCATCGGATAGCGCGTTGAGTTTTACAGAAAAACTAGAAAGGTATTATTTGCCCTTCTCGAGCAATCAAGTGTGGCCAAGACCTCAACGTTGCTGCGATACGTCTGTTTGATTCAGGAAGATTGCTTTACTTGAAATTTAGCAGTTGCTGTATTATTTTAAAAAATCAGCTGTTTCCTAAAAAAGCTAATTGTGTTGAATTGAAACAAAATATAGTTTTTGGATTGCGAGTTCTTTCTCAAACAAACAGAACAATACTGTAACCGACAAAGACAATTGTCATTTTATAATCTTTCTTTAACTTTTTTGTCTAAAAAATACTCAGAATATTGATTGAAACTATTGCGTTTGATAATTACGATAAAAATATATTTACTCAAACTTAAAGTCGCCATATCCTGTTTGTCACGTTCATCAAGGGTAAGAGCAAGATCGGATTACTTTTTTTCTTGTTTTTATGATAGTTTTTGCTAGAAAATATCAAGTGGGAAGTTTCTCAAAAAGCGTATTCATTCATTTATAGTTGAATACAATGGACTGTGCCATCTGTATGGAGCAAATTATTGGAGAAGCGGCCAGCCCAGGATGTCGACATTTGTATCATCAGAGGTGTTTGCAGGCCTGGGTGAACACGGAGGCATTCTTTGATCAACCCCGATGGGAAAATTTTCTACTAAGAAATTGGGAGTGTCCAATTTGTCGTCATCCAATACCAGAAAACTTTGAAGTGGTTTTACTTGATAATGAAAATGACCAAGAGTTACCCATCGAAGCAAACGAAGAAATCAATGAATTTGATGGAATCGCGGGGATAGAAAATCGAGAGGATTATGAAGAAAATTTGCCAGACCCGGCACACGATGAAAATCAAAACGCTGTTGAAGAAATTATTGAGAAAGCAAACCAAGATCAACAAGAAATTAACGAAGGACAGGGATTAATAACGATGGAGGTGGAGGAAAATTAGGCGGCCAAGGTTTATGTTAAGCAAATAATTGTACACTCTTGGGGTGTATTTTTCACTTTAATTTAATTATCTTTAAGAAAAAAGTTTTATTCAAGTTTTGTTACTTAGTTGGGTTTACATTAAAAGCTATAAAGAAATGTAAAGCATAGTTTATTGAGAATAAAACAAAGAAGTTGGATGGAAAACAAATGTTTAAAAATTCTCGTTATTATGGTTTTAAATGGCAGCTACAATAACGAAGAAAGGCTGCTCAAATGTGGGGCATTTTATAAAAAAAACGTTATTGTAGCTTTTTTTTCTCCTCCTTCCCCCGCTTCATGTATTTTTATTAGCACCAGAACAGAAATACATATTGTGGATTCATTGTGATCTAAAAAATTAGATATGAATCAGCCGTATGAATATGAAAAAAATTTTTTAATCACATCTTTCCCTTACAAGCTGGATTTGTCTTGCTGTTTGTTACTCCCAGCTTATGTATTTTACTATTTGTTTAATCTCAGATGCAGAAATATTAGCACAATCAAATACAATTAACGCAAATATTTTTTAATAATGGTTACAAAAAATGTTGGGTTAGAAAATGAGACTCTTTTCCAAATTGTATTCTACTTTTCATGCATGGTAGTATAGATCATATTATAAATATAACAAGTAGGTGCAACATGAGAAACTAGGCATATCTTGACAATACAATTACGCGCAGTTTTTCAATAATCACACGAGAGAGTGATTCCCCCATTCATGTCAATTTTACAATGCCCATTTAACTCAAAATAAGCCTTCTACTAAACTGATCATGAAAATCCGCTTTCAAAGTGTTTTTACAAAGCCCCTTAATTCACTAGAAAAATTCTCATAATGCATGTTATGAGAAACTTAAATGGGACACTTTTTTCTCAATAATGTTTAAGTCCTTTACTGATACAGTTTCTCACAGACAGTTACTAATATCAGTCCACAATATGTCTTGTTTTACGGAAGACCAAATCTTTGCTGAAATTTTCTCAAGCTTTGCTGCGGAAAATATCCACATTGCTGAACAAATGTTCAATGCTAGAAAATCATGGGCAATACCAACATGCTAACAAAACATGTTTTTAAAACATTATTATCACTTATTAGTATAGTTAAGCCATGGTTCAACCATTCCGTTCGAAAGCTGTTTTTGCCCATTTAGACCGACCCTGTTTACGATTTTTTAAAGTAAACCCATGTACAGGACCAACGAAAACTCAGACTATCATTTCTCCTAACCTAACCTAACCAAATGCTCATACATAGATACATGTTTACAAATATAGTCTGTCAAAATAATCCTGCAGTTGCATAATTTGTGAAAGAAAAATAGTAATGATAAATCCGAGAAGACCAAACAAAAAATAAGCAGAGAAATGTCAATGATTAGTTTGAAAATGATTAGCAAAGATTGTGCATAGAGTTTTCCATTTATGATACAACTGCCTCTAAAATTGCAACTCATGTACCTGTACAAGATTGAGCGAACAAGGTGACTCTGAGCAAAGATTGCGAAAATTTTAACCTTCTCCTGTGTCTGCTGTCAATTTTTTTTTGTTTAAACTATATTTTAGATCATGACAAGTCATCAAAATTAGAAGATAACATATGCAGAGCCAAAAATAAGGGTTTGAATTTGCTATGGAATATAAAAATGAGCACGAGCGGAAACAGAGATTCTGTATACGATATTATTTCAAACGGGTGCAAAATTGCAAATCAAATCTATACATACAACATTGAACTATATGACTTGAGTTAAGTACATAGTTTGACTAATTACTACCGCAACTGATTTACAAAAATTATAAGCTGCGTTGTACTCGGAGTAATTAATTATGAATTAAATATTTAAACAAAGTCCATATCTCAACTGACCAACCTAGACTATTTATGAAATTTAGACCATTCCATAGATTGAATCATGGAGAATTTTTTTTGATGAAGGTTTCAAGAATTGTCTTGGTGTGCCACTTGAGATGCTTGGTTATCAGTAATGGTGGTAACAGTAGTAATTTACAAGATTACTGTTGTTGTCTTATGGTTGCCATGCTTTTAGTGTTCTTTTGCCTTGGAAACGAATACCAAAAGTCTATGGTCCTTTCTTTCTATTCTACTGATTTTTTTTGGTAAATTGCGAAGTGAATTTTGGGCGAATTCCTCATGTTTGAAATTATTTATTTTCTATCCAATCTGGTCGACTCTATTCTGACCCTGATTGATAACTTTTTCAAATCAATTGCAAAATAGTGAAATGCCACTTAAGAAATCCTGTTTCAAATCAAGCTACACCCAGCCAATTCCATAGACAAATGCACCCTAAATCGTAGCTCGTACCCAATATTAAAACATGATAACTATTTTTGCGACTCTGTAATTTAAACATCACACCACCAAAGCATAGTTCATGCCGACGCTGGCAGCTAAAATCTTGTTGATTATAATCTTATGATTGCCTCATAATAAGCTATTTGTCTAAATCTCTGTGAATAATATCACAATAGGCAGTTTTTCTGGACATACGTAAAGAATTTTAAGAAAACATGCTGATTAGAACTAGGGTTAGGAATCAATATCCAACAGACTCGTTTGCAAGAACATTTTCTACCAAACTGCTTCATCAGTAGATATGTTTTGAGTAACAGTACTAACTTTGTCATTGTACTGAAGCCTATGTTCTGGCAACGTATTTGAATCGGTCATGTAATGTTGAATTTATATTACGAAAACAAAACTCTGATGCGCTTGTTCCGTGAGATTTTGACCAAAGCATGCAACAGGCTTTCCAAGGTATGACTAGAAAATCGTGGAGAAAGCTGTGGACTTTGAGTATGCTCTTTCACTGGCTCGTTTCATGTTTTTCTGTCAAAATATTATGCACAAAACTACTGCGAATCGGAGTTTCCATTAAAAAATCTTGCACTATCTTGCACAAAAACTATCGAGTCGGTTGATCCAGTAAATGAATAAAATAAAAATGCCTTACGTTGGATTATAAGAACGGAATTTTATTTTTCATGATTTTCATAAATAAAAAACATATGCCTTGTAAAGTGGCGTATCTAAAAATCTTCAATCGTTGTCATATTTAGGAACCGAGATTACTAGCGAAATTGATGCAATGGTGGTGCAGTGGGAAGACATCTGTATCTTAATTCACTTATTACAACAAAACAACGAAAACAATTGAAGGATTTTTTTACAAATTACAAAAAGGCATAAATTTATTTTGAATTCCAGTTGGTTATAATTGCACTAGGATCTGTTCTACCATATTTTCTTTAGATAGCTCCTCCCTAAACTCTAAAGGCTTGTTGTTTGCAAGGCTTACGAACTTAATTAATTTCAAAGGACTTTAATTTTAAGCTTGCCAAAGTTTATTTTTGGAAAGAAAAACAGTGCACAGTACTCATTTAAACAAATCGCAATTATTTTCTGTTCGATACTTTTTAATTTCATTCATAGGAGACAAAGTTTTATTTACAACGCCAAATAGTAAAGTTAGTTTAAACTCAATAGAAAAATAATTATCAATTACAAAAAGGGCGAGAAATATTTTTGACTTTACCTGATAAATTGGTAGTTTTTCTAAACTAACAATTTATATCTAATCATCATTGCAACACACAAATATTTAATTACGCAACTCTAAATCATACCAATATGGCCCGGATTGTCGCGGTAGTGTCTTCTCATGCTACTTCGTAAGCAACATACCAAGCCGCATGTGGCACACTCAAAACTGTTCAAATTGTGGGTGAGAGCATGTAAATTTCTACGTAGAGCGTCTTCAAATGACCTTCCGCATACGTGACATACATGGTCACTTTCAGGAGGCATCCACTGTCCCAAAACGACTGGCTCATTCTCATTTTCATTTCCCCGGTTTAAATCAGGTACGTCATCATTAACGAGTTGATCAGCATTTTCATCGGGGAGTGGTGGTTCATTATTATTCTGATCATTTCGTTGGTCGGCTTCCCTAGCGGCGACATAAGCGTTTGGATGATGAAGTTGATCCACTGCTTCTACCGGATTACCTCCATTCGCTGCAAGGGCTTCATTTCCTTCATCATGATTCTCAACCTGTTCTTCGTGTTGAGCTTCATCACGGGCCGCATTTGGAGCATTATTTTGGTCCGTGCTGTCGGGTTCAGGGTGAGCATGTACATAGAAAAACGGATTTGGGATTGGGTGACGACACAACGGGCATTGACGATTTGTAGCGATGAAGACTGGACCAAAATACTCGTGATTAAAGAAGGTGGTATTGACCCATCCTCGTAAGCAATTATCATGAAAAATGTGCCTGCATCCAGGAGACGCCGCTAAGCCGTCAACGTTTTCCCAGCAAATTGTGCAAGTTTCAAATTCCATCTTGCAGGCCTAAAGGAGAACAACAAACAGAAGAAAAAGAAATGAATACTCATAGTCATTTTTCTAAATTAAACTTGCGCAATCAGCATACGCTATTATCATACGGATCATTATCAATGAAAAAACGCTGGATTAAAACTAGCCATGGCCACTTCCAGCTGCTAACATAATTTCATACGAGGTACTTATTGTAAACAAACAAGTCTCAAAGCAAAGATAAGACTTTAATCTAACTTGGAATTTTATCAATACACCCGTGAAGGAAAATCTTACCTTGTTTTACTCAACGTCCACGATGGCTTTTTTATTTGGATTCACAAGAGTAAAAAAGTTAATAAATATCCAAGCCTGAAACTGTGGCGTAAATACTTCAGTTAAAGTTAAGAGTATACAGCTGATAGAGAAACACTCCTCACATGTCGNAAAAACGCTGGATTAAAACTAGCCATGGCCACTTCCAGCTGCTAACATAATTTCATACGAGGTACTTATTGTAAACAAACAAGTCTCAAAGCAAAGATAAGACTTTAATCTAACTTGGAATTTTATCAATACACCCGTGAAGGAAAATCTTACCTTGTTTTACTCAACGTCCACGATGGCTTTTTTTATTTGGATTCACAAGAGTAAAAAAGTTAATGAATATCCAAGCCTGAAACTGTCGCGTAAATACTTCAGTTAAAGTTAAGAGTATACAGCTGATAGAGAAACACTCCTCACATGTCGCTTAACCTCGTTGCAGAAAATAAACAGCGGATGCCCTGAAAACAACCATTTTGCTCTACTATTATAGATAGTTGAATTTGCAGTTGATTACTGATCTTTGCCTGTTCNCAAGTCTCAAAGCAAAGATAAGACTTTAATCTAACTTGGAATTTTATCAATACACCCGTGAAGGAAAATCTTACCTTGTTTTACTCAACGTCCACGATGGCTTTTTTATTTGGATTCACAAGAGTAAAAAAGTTAATAAATATCCAAGCCTGAAACTGTCGCGTAAATACTTCAGTTAAAGTTAAGAGTATACAGCTGATAGAGAAACACTCCTCACATGTCGCTTAACCTCGTTGCAGAAAATAAACAGCGGATGCCCTGAAAACAACCATTTTGCTCTACTATTATAGATAGTTGAATTTGCAGTTGATTACTGATCTTTGCCTGTTCAGGTTGTAGTGAAACTATGACCGACCATCAAAATATGTTACCAAAACGAAAGGTATTCCCTTTTTCGTGAGTTGTAGCATATAATTCAAGATATATTTTACCAAAATAAATTAAATTCTTTCTGCATTACCTACTTTTACTACCATTCTACCTGTCCACTTACACCTAGACCATACTACAAAAAATATAGAAAAAAAGGCGGCAAAATGCAAAAGAAAATTATTAAAATGACAGAGAACCGATAATTTCTGATAAAGATTTCTTCTCAAAGTACAAATAAATTGAGTTAAAGACAGGGGGCGTAGATCTACGTGCAAAAATACACAAACAAATCAGCAATTGAGCCCAGTTTACTGATAATCTAAATATGTACATTTCAAGTAAGTCGATGCTTGCGAATTTTAAGAAAAGAAAAAAAATTTTTGTGAAGATATTGTTGGGAATTTGCAAATTAATATCTCATTCCACGTAGGATTTCAAAATTGAAAATGGCACAAAATTCAGTTTACCACTAATTTTTTTACCACTTTCAAAAGTGGACTTGAACTACTTAATGACAAAGATTTTTTGCTTGTTTCATTTGTCCCTTTGAAGATAGTGAAAATCCAAAGAGTATAAGTGATGGGTACAAAATAAAGTTTTTTAAAAGACGGATTAGACTAAAATCCAATGGTGGTGTTAGTTTCATAAATGGTTTAATGTGTGATTCTTTGGATGCGTTTGACTGAGGACACTTTTCTTACTTTCACTACCAAGCGTCCATCATGCATTAAGTCGTTATTGTTTGCTCATTTTTAACCGGAACAAAATCATTTGTTAATTCAAAAACACTCGTTTTTGTAGTTTAATGCAATTTATCAAGGATAGTTTATAGTTTAAAGCTTGCTCTCAGCGTTATGATTTCCCTTGAAAGAAATGAATAGTATTAAACGCCTATTTACTAGGTGTGTTCTTTTTGTCAAAATCATGGGAGTAAAATTCTTCCGTGACCCAGAGTTTTACCACGTACTCCTGTTTCGCAACGGAGAGAACGTGTTTTTTAAATGAATTCTCTGCATTCGATATTTGTTCTGCATGTTTAAAACTTTCTGTACATATGTTTGTATGTATTAAAATATATTTGTTGCTAAAGTCCAAACAATTTTAAAATGAAACCATTTGATTTACCAAATGAGTTTTTGCAATCAGTTTCTATTGTTTTCCCACTACGACAATTGATTTCGATAATTTTGAACGAGAAATTAAATACATTGACATTGCCAGATGAATTATGATACTTTGAATAAAATTGATTTATATGTTGCATTCTGAAATTAGAATTGTAAGATGTGGGTATATGTATTTAACTAAACCATTAGATTTTGGGTTCTAATCAATTTTTAAACAATCAGTGCCAAGTTTTGGAAAAATACAATATATTATTCAAAAGGAATTCATCGTTTTCATGGCACAACGGCCACACATCGGCGGAGTTGTAAATCTTTGGGCCACCAAAGAATTTCACTCCCGTGATTTTGACGAGAAGGACAGACCAGCTATAAATATGCATTTATCATTATTGATTCGTATCAATGGAAATCATAACCCCGAGAACATGCTTTAAGTTTTGCACTCTTTTGGAAGGTTATGAAATTAAAATGACAGCGACAACTTTGTAATTCCAGTAGAGCAGTGATGAGTCATTGCCTCCAAAATCGTAGTCCATGGCATAAAACCTAAATGCGAATTAAGCTTTCTAGTGTCGCAAGGAAAATGCGTAAAATCCATTCTGGTCTGTTCCAACTTTGATGAAACAACAATGGAACAGGATATCTAAAAAGTATGTGCCTTCACAAGAAGGCAGGCAACTGCCGGCACTACTGAACTGCCGGGCGCAACAACTGCCGGCCCCAATCTCTCAACATCCGAAAGTACCACCTTACTTATCTGCCGGCATCCAGAACCGCCGCATAATAGTGCCGGCCAATTACACCGACGGTTCCCGGCATTTTAACCATTTTATTTTGCTATCTACGAAAGAGAATTATCACAGTTACATTGAGGTCCTGGCCACATTTGAAAACTCTAGAAGGCCGCAAATAATACCCTTCTGGTTTTTGCTGAACTGACGTAAAAACGTACGCTCTATCCGATTAGCTAATTTCCAGAAGGGTATCATTTGCCCTTTCAAAAATATCGAGCGCCCAATGTGGCGTCGAAATCCAGTGTCATGCATGAATTCGCACTGGTTTCCATGTCGAAAATGACAATATAAAAAATTGTGGCCAGAATTGTTCGTAACCCTGATACGTTCCTTTAAAAAATCGTAGAAAGGCCGATTCTGACGGCTAGTTAATTCCAACACAATTTATTTTCTTTTTTTTTTTGTTAAAGTGCTTTTTGTGACAATGAATGTTTCATTCGTTATTCTAATCTAACAATAAGTAGTACAGTTTTGAATTGGTTTGCGTCAAGCAAAATTTACGGCTGCGTAAATGCAGATCAAAAGCATCATTTTTATTTGCTCTCGTCAACGTACAACTCAGACTAGGTATTAACGTAGAGATAACTGATAATTCGTTTATAGAGTCCAATTCTTTAAAGATTCCTTTAAAAAATCGTAGAAAGGCCGATTCTGACGGCTAGTTAATTCCAACACAATTTATTTTCTTTTTTTTTTTGTTAAAGTGCCTTTTGTGACAATGAATGATTCATTCGTTATTCTAATCTAACAACAAGTAGTACAGTTTTGAATTGGCTTTGCGTCAAGCAAAATTTACGGCTGCGTAAATGTAGATCAAAAGCATCATTTTTATTTGCTCTCGTCAACGTACAACTCGGTACTCGACTAGGTATTAACGTAGAGATAACTGATAATTCGTTTATAGAGTCCAATTCTTTAAAGAATAATTCTAGTGCAAATTAGCAAAATCAAAATTCCAGAATTTTTATCTATATGACACAGAGTACAGCATATTTTAAATATCATTACGACTGATTTATCAGCACCTATTTAAAAATCGTTCATTATGGCATGAGCATCCCGTTCTCGCATTGAAGCATAAGGAAAACGAACAAATTGGTTAAAGGAGTTGTCTAAACATAAGGGAAGGAGCTAACGCATCACTCACGATTGTAATTAGGAATGGATTTAATACAACATTTAAGAAAACTGAAAAAAAACCTTATTCCAGTCATGACGGTGCTAATGTTCGTGCATAAATTCCTCATGAGTTTCTCTAATTTTCCAAATATTCCATTCGTTATCATGTTCAAAGAGCAAATGTCACTCAATCAATCTATAAATAAATAATTCAGTCATAGAGTCATAGTACAGCGTGTTAACACTCATATGTAAAAGTTACCATTAAAAAGTTAATCTCCATTTAATGGTTCCTTACTGATACTGTTCCACACTTTGCTGTGAATAACTTAAGCAAAATGGCAAGTTTCACATGTGTTTCACATATATTACCTACACATTTCTTCATGTACAAATACTGTATCATGATAAACACATATTCATGTGAAATGACAAAAAAAAAGTAAAATTGCAAGGCAGAACCAATCCGTACCCTGTACCCTGGAGGTCTAAGCCGTGAACATGTTGCAGTAATGGCACAGGTTCAAGTCTGGTCTGGGTTACAAAAAGCTGTTGTACTTTAAATGTAAGCCATGAGCGCAAGAGTCTACTTGCTTGTTTCATGCGCGATAAAAAACAACAAAAATGTCAATTATCCTCAAAAATATAAATTAAATAAAAGAGGGTGAAAGGCAACAGCTTATTTTTTTGTTTCTTTTCTCTCGAGCAACGCATTTTTAAAGTTTCATAAAATCTTTTTGACATTTCCAATTGAATAAATATTACCACTGTCTTTAAGTTAACTTTGTAAAGTCATAATTTTACATGATATGTTTTGTACGTTGTGTAAAGTTTGTGCGCTAGTACGGTTGGAACTTCGCAGACGACGGTTGTGACGACACACTGAATCGTTTCTTTTCCAACGCAATTAAGAAGCTACACTTAGCGCAGCTTTTTAAATCTTCAGTGACGTTGAGCGTAAAAAATATAAGCTGAACTTACAAGTAAAGCACATATGTTGTATCACAGAAAATCAAAAAAGAAAAATCGTTCTAGGTCAATTCAAGGTCGCTGATTACGATGGTGATGACATAAGGTCTGCTTGGAGCCTGGAATCAGTTTTGCGTCAGCGTAAATTTACTGCCAGAGGAAAAAGAACGCTCCGCTTAACTTTTTTACGCTGTTCGCTGTGTCTAGGCGTAAACTTACCGCAGCGGTAGTTTTATGCTCTTGGTCTGTTCCAACCAAATCTTGATTGATGACAAAATGATTAGCTTACACAACTTTCGTTTTTCTTCAGATATATTAGAAGGACCTACAATAAAGACTTTGGTTACGCAGACTTTAACTGTAACTTTATAAACCAGTGCCAGGATTAATCATATTTAGACAAGAAATTGCAACCGAGTAGTAGCCTACTTGGATTTGTGTGCCAATGGATATGTACATAATGATTTCATGTTTATTGATCATATTTTTTAACCAAAAGCGACAGAAAGTAAAAAGGAAATGAACGTCAAGAGTAAATAAAATATTTTATCCATAGGAATCGGGAAAGTGGAAGTGACATTCCCTTCTGGAATTCCAATGTTATACCTTGAATTGTAGAATTAAAAAATGACTTTTGGCAAACCTCACATCTTTAATTTTTATTTTTTCAACTTTCTGTAGTAACACATAGATTAAGAGCTTCATTACATCTGGGTCCTAAAGTTTGAATATGTGTGATTGGCACAAATAGATATTCTTGGAAACAGATACATTTGTACTTGTTCATCTTTCAAGAAATACTCGTTGTACGAATCTGCCAACAACTCACAACACATAAAATCCTACTCAAACCATTGACCATTATTCATAGGACGAGACTCATACCGTATGTACACAATGATTCACAATGTGGAATACAAACACTACCTGAGAAATTTCTAAAACCCTCTACTTGAAAATGAATTTTGTGATTCACAAACTCGTCCTAATACATTCGTCATGTCCGTATCGGAAATAAAAAACTTGATTCGTTGTGTCTGTATGGGATATAAAAAATTGATTTGTCATGTCCGTATGGGATATAAAAAACATGAAAATTATTGATTCTAATGCAATAAATACGGGTACATGTGAATGAGTCAAAAAAAAGTCTCTAGAAAACTCAGGAAGACAGTGAAAATTGCTAAGACCTCCTGGCTACTAATCATAAATAAAGAGATACCCTTCTAAAATCATTTTTGGGTTATTACATTACAATCTTTTTAAAGTTTTCAGTTGCCACCCCCTTAAGACGAAAGAAATGGTTTTAGCTCCTCTTTTTTGGGTTCCAGCACCCTTGAAAATAAGAGAACCGAATGCCACAACTTTCGGTTTTCCGCTGGCTTGTCAGCTCAAACCCGAATTGACTTTAACTTTTCATCCAAGTAAATTTTAGGAGTATTTAATATTTCCTTTTAGATTGATGACCTTTCATACATCAGCATCAGCATTTAAGATGAAATAGGAAAACAACATAACCTTCATGACTCAATTATATTCTGTTAAATTACCCAGTGAGTATTGCTCTCATGCGAAGCTAAAAATGCAAAGTGTGGTTGACAGGAGGCTTTTGATTTTCTAGATTAGTAATCAGGCATACAATAAGTACGCTTACTTTGCCGCATACAGAAAATCACTACAGGAAATTTGAGATCAATTAGTTCAAGGTGGGTATGTTCTAATAATCTCTTCAGTGTTTTAATTTC
>JAHZMX010001057.1:0-11234 GCA_027743895.1 Seira musarum | reverse complement strand
CCATCAGTCTTTGTTTTCCTTGTTCGTAGATGACATCCAAATAAGGAGGAAATTTAGTCCCTGAGATACGAAAATGTTGACCAGCAAGACCTTTTGTTGCCCCGACATACCAGCTAGTATTGCTTAAGTCTGTCAGAGTCTTAAATCTGGAGAGAGTAATTTGGTTCAACTTGCTGAATCTCCGTTGATAAATCTCATCTTTGTCAGTTGGTAACATAATCAAATTCAAGAATTTTTCAATGTTCTGACTCTTCATAAAAGTGGAAAGAAAAGTGCTATGCCCAACCATAAGAAAACGATCCTTTCGTCCATGTCCGACTGCAAGTAATTCTTCCAAATACTTTTCCGCTCGTATCCTTGTCCGTTTTTCTTCGATGAGGCAAATGAATATCCATTCATAGGGGGTACTTTTTGTGACTCCAATTCTTGGCTTGATACTAAGACCTTTGTGGTCCAACCTCCACCACGGGTTGAATGTGTAAATGACGCTCCCTGAGCTCACTGCGGTTTGTACAGCTTCACGCACAAGGAGCTCTAAATTACTCTCTTCCACATCCAGTAGGATTGCAAGGGGGTTGTTGTGGATGAGATTTTGAATTTCTAGCTTAATTGAAAATTTCTGTGCGAAATCTTCAGTGGGATTTCCAAGGGCATCGATTTGAATTGGAAGTTGGAAAATAAGTAGGAACGTAATTAATCTAGTAGATTTCATGCTTTCACTGAATTAAGAAATTGTAGTTTTAGCACAACTTTAAGAATCGTTCTAGCTTTCCGACTGACATATGGTTGACATTCTATGTCATTGAAAGCAAGTTGTAGAGTAGACTATTGAATCAATCCGATCTTTCACTTCAAGGCTTTGGAAAAATGATGAGTGCTCATAAAACCAGAAAAAGCCGTTTCCATCTCACTCGGTTTTGCCCTTCGTTGAAGTGTCTGCCTTCTTCAAAATCCATTAGGAGATTTTGCGTCATTTAGAACTTGCAAATTCCAGTTTGAACAGGGCAAAAAAAAGAAGTGGGTTTGAATGAATGCAAAAAAGATGCTCCGCTACTTATGTACTAAATCTTTAGTAATTACACGCAAATGACATTTCTTAATGTAAAATAAGCCTTTAATTTATTTGGAGGAGGACTTTCTTCTTGGCCCAGAAATTGAATGAAAACTCCGAGTTTTATGACCGTGAAAAACTTTCAACGTCCGAAGGTCAAGAGACAATTTTTTTTTTGCTTTTCAGTTTATTGCCTAATTCATGGAGGTTGGAGAACGAGGCAATTAGGAATGTACTTTAGGGACGCCCACAGACTCAATTCAGGGCCAAACAAATTGAAGGCACGTGGGAGGCTGAATTTATTCCGGAACACAAAACAGATAAATCGAAAAGGAATATTGAAAAATATAAAAACTACAAAAATCCTGCAAGTAGAATAATGCGGTCTTCACAAAATGTAGACATTTTATTATTTAGAACTTCAATTTAGGACTTTAGTGAATTCAATGTTTATTTCAATTTACTATTCTTTACATATAATTCATTTGGAATATTATGAACTGGAAATCATGATATCATAGAATGCATCCGCAGATTAATTTTTTAAACCGAATCTAGCTCATACACATCTTTGAAAGCTTTTCACGAGCTTTTATGTAATAGTTAAAATTCTACAATAAGAGGCTTAAGTTGTTTTTGTAATGGATTAGGATTTCCAACTTCATTTACTGATATTGATGATGATGCTGGACGACATCTCATGCAGAGAAATTTATCTCACGGTAAAAATGTAACCTTAATAAGATTTCCTTCGTCATCCTCTTTACAAGCTTGGCTGCTCTGACTAATCTTTCGCTTTACAATGACACTAATCTTTCGAATCCTAATTACATTCCTTCTGTATATTAAGCTCCTTAAATAAGATGTCCCCCTGCAGACCTCAATAAGAAATGCGGATGTAGCTGCGGCGATTCCAACGGCAAGAATGAGAAAAACGAATTCCATGTTTCTTAAAGACAACTTTTTGAAATCGTTACGAAATTTCATTCGGTAAGTATGGAGCTGTTTGAAGAGAGGAGTATTTTTCCTGTTATAGAGCCATCTTCTTCCTCGATATTTTTCATTGAGAATGATTTCCTTTTCCCATTGTTGTACTAGGCCAGTCTCATAAAATGAATTGCCCAATCTCTGAAAGTTCACAGTGTAAATGGATTGATTCTCTGTTGCAATGACGAACCATCCATCAAACAAGGGCTTAGAGCGGTACAGGCCATCTCGTCCAACAGAAATAGTCAAGTTCTTTGAAGCGGCAAATGTCACTGCCATATCCCATCCAGCGCAAACTGGAAGAATAAAATTATTTTTTACTGCAGCTACCCTCCAAGCATTTTCTGGTTTAATTTTAGGTTTAAATCAGAACCTGTTTCAATTTCCTGAAACGCTTTTACAGCGCAAGCAGTCGTGTCTTCTGTAGTCGTTGTCCTTGGTAAAAGTGCTTTTATGTGGGGATGGTTATTATTGCTGAATAAATCCCACCCGGAATACCCTCCGAGATCAAATATGATCCTATAGTTCTTCAGGTAATAAAGTTCGTCGAATGTTAGGGGTACATAATCTTTTTGAGGAGCTAAAATGAATGCAACCAAGTTGAACTTGTAAGAAGTCCCAATAATAATCATTGTACAAACCCAAAGAACCATAAGAAATCTTAAAAGGAATCCTTTCGGTTTTCCAATTTCTTGCTCTAGTGTAAACGCCATAGTCATCGTTAGGGCCTTTTTAAATGAGTCATTATGTGGTTCTTTGCCCAACAGGTAACGGTATTTCAAAACAGCAGAATTCAAGATCATCACGAGGAAAAATGACACAACTATTCCAGCCCAGATACGTGGAGTGAAAGGATGAAATATCCAGTATTCCCCTGATTTGGCGTAGGCCAATGGGTTTGCTGACATGAAAACTAGATTTGACTTCCCAAAGGGTCCGATAAAGTCAGCAAATCTGTAAGCAGCAAATTTTTATTTGCACAAAAATATTAGACTTTGAGATTTAGCCCGCTTTAAAAAATGTTTTTCTTTAATTCCTTAAAATGAATACCCTCTTCTTTGAGCGGTTGGACTAGACACTGATGCAATCTCTACATCACCATTCACAAGTTCTCCAAATATCCCATTCCAAGTTCCGTTGACAAACTCTCCAGTTAACTTCCATTCCGACCGACTGTTCACTGAGATTGTGTAGTTGTATCTCTTTGCCCCATTGTCGAGAATTCTGTAATGCGTATCCATCATATTCCAGCATTCCACTGTTGCTTACTTCAGGTAAGATGTAAAACATGTACGGAGGAAAGTCTGTTCCCGCAACATCAAAATGTTGACCAGACAGGCAGTTGATTCTTCGAGGAATCCAACGTGATTCCATCAAATTGTTAGTTGTATGAAAATTAGAATCGGTATTGGTACACGTTTTTCTGTACTTTCCAGTAATGTTTCTCGTTTCTAGGTAGATTCCAACAACATTTCGAAATTTCTTTATGGTCGGATGCTGCAACAAAGGGTCCAAGATATTTGGGACACCAAGAAAGATGAAGTTGTCAACTGCCCCATTCCCAACGTAAAGAAGTTGCTTCAGATACGTTTTCAAAGAGTGTGACGTTGTGTGAGTTATATCGAGAAAACACACAAAAGTCCACACGTGAGAAACATACCGGAGGGCAGTGCGAGTTGGAAAAGGCTTCACTTTTGCATCTGGATGATTTTTCAAGAAAGGGTGGTATACAAATAATGTGACACCCGTTGCTTGAGATAACTTCAGAGCATTCCAATAGGATTGCAGGTAACCGAGATTTGGAGTATCCATGATTACAGCAATTGGTTTGTCACCAATGAGATGGACAACTAGCGTCCGTCAAATCTGAGATAGGTAATGGCGTCGCCGTTGAACCAGTGAAATCATAACTTTCCACCGCATGGCAACTACAAAAAAGTGGTAGAAATGGAAGAAGTGACAAAACAGGTTTTGGAAATATTTGCATGTTTCTCTGATACGCAGATTTTGTCTGAACTGAATGGAACTTCTTTCTCTGTTCTATATTTCAAGAAGAGCGTAGCAGCGTGTTTTGGTGATGACAAGGACCAAATAGTTCCACAAGTCTCGTCCTGTAGACAAGCATTTTGCAATAATGTAGTGTGGCTAGTCCGAATTTTGAATTCAATGCCACATTTATCTTCATAAGTATATTCATGAGCTGTTAATGAGATGAATCTGGTTCGGTCGAGAATCGAAAGTGAGAAATTGGTATTTATTAATGCAGACATCTTGAGCAAACACATCATAATGGATTTTACGGTAAATATCCAATAAGGGAATATGTTTTTCTACAGGATTACGATGTAAATCTGATTATGAAGAGTATGTATGTGTATGTAAGTACTGCTTTTAACGTAAGTATTTAAAGAAAAACCTTTTGCTTTCTTTTTTCTCAGTTTTATACTACATCAAAATCATAATTGGCAAGAACGGAAAAATAGGGTTCAATAGAAAATGGATATTAAGTACATTCGTCGTGCTGAATATATGTTCGTCCAATTTCACTGAATGTTTATACCGAAGATTTTATGATGTGGCGGATTCATGCAAATTACTTTAATTATGCAGAGCTCTATTGTTCCCATTGACAATGCACAAGCAATAATGTCCAGCTGGATTATTATGCAAAAAACCCGCACTATTGCAAGTAGGAAAAGAAATGCTTCTGTATATTTTTGCTGCGTTTATTACCGACTTTCATGCACAAGGTTCAGAAGTTAGGTTTTACGTGTTTAGATTATTTAGCAATTTCGTATTGTATTCTAGAGAAACTTTAGATTTACAAGTTATACTCATTAACTATTCATGTGCAAATTGCTTTGTTTTCCAGAAAAGTGCTTCACAGTATTTTTAATACTGTATTTTATATTATGCCCTTTACTTAATTTGCTTCATGCCATGAAAGTGACCGTTATGACATTCGAAGAGCCATCCCCACCAGCAGCAGTTTTAGAATGCTTCACAGTATTTTTACTACTGTATTTTATATTATGCCCTTTACTTAATTTGCTTCATGCCATGAAAGTGACCGTTATGACATTCGAAGAGCCATCCCCACCAGCAGCAGTTTTAGAATTGCTTATTTTTCTCATGACCGTCTTGCTTATTTTGCGAATTCTTACTCCCCTTTTTCTCACAAATCTCTGGAGGAATCCATTTGACCGCAAAAATTCAGCGAGAAACGCACCAATAGATATGCCGATCCCAGTCAAGAAAATAATGAAGATGAATTCCACGTTTTTGACCTTCATTGTCTCAAATCTTCCTTTGGTATTCTTAAGCTGAAATTCAGTAAGCATTTTATACAATTTGGTATGTTTCCTGTCTCCCAGCCATCGACGGCCTCGATAACGTTCTCTGATAGTAAAATTGTCCTCCCAATACTTAAGAAAGCCGGATTCATACAGTGTTTGACCAAGTTGTTGAAATTCATTTGTGAAGACGGAGTTGTTTTCCGTAGCAAAGACAAACCAAGTCTCGAAAAGAGGTTCCGATTTATATAGGGCTTGCTTTGGGCTCATTGAAATGCTTAGATTTTTTGCTGCCGCGAAGGTCAATGAAAAATCCCATCCCGCACAAACCGTTTCAATTTCCATGAATGCCTCATACGTGCATCTAGACGTGTCCTGGGTGGAGGTCGTTCTGGACCGCAGACTCTTTATTTTCGTGTCATTAATTTTATTGAAGTCATACCATCCTGATATTCCGCCGAGGTCAAAGATGATCTTGTAGTTTGGAAGATAATAGAGTTCTTGGAATGTCCGTGGCACGTAAGCTGGAGATGGTGCGAGGATAAATGCTGCAAGATTATACTTGTATGCAGTTGCGACAATGACCATGAATGAGACCCAAGACATCATCATGAATCGCAGTGGGAACCCCTTTGGCTTTCCAATTTCTTGCTCAAAAGTGAAAGCCATGACCATGGTAAATGCTTTTTTGTAAGATTCAGCATAATACCGATCCTGTCTTCGATAAGAACGGATCTTTAATGCGATCGAGTTAATCATCCAGACAAAAAAGAATCCAGCTAAAATTAGAAGCCAAATGTGGTATGTAAACGGGTTGAAAATCCAATACTCTCCAGCGCTTGCATACGTCAGAGGCTCGGCGGACATGAAAACAAGATTTGATTTTCCAAACGGACCAATAAAGTCACCCAGTCTGCAATTAGCAGAGATTGATATTCAAGTATAAAAACGTTTTATTTGGACTGTAAAATCAATTTGATTATTATTTCTAGAAACTTTAAAATACCCATTTCTTTCTGCAGTGGGGTTTGAAACGGATGCTATATGGACTCTGCCATAGACTAAATCGCCAAAAACTCCATCCCACGTCCCATCTTCCTTTAATTCTCCCATTAAACCCCATTGAAATGGATCCTTTTCGTTGAGGATGGTTAAGGAGTAGTTGTATCGTTTCGCCCCAGTCGTAAGGATTCTCACATTTGTCCCATGAATTTCCAATTTTCCGCTTTCACTATCTTCTGGTCGAATATAGTACATGAATGGAGGGAAGTCGGTAGGTGAGATTTTAAAATTTTGTCCAGGCAAACAATTTGCTTTTGCTCTGATCCACTTTGGACGAAAGAGATCATCCGTTTCTGAAAGAGGAAAGTTACCCGGATTTCGGCATGTTTCTCTGTATGACACAGATGGAGTCAAGTCGTCTAGAAAGAATCCAATAATATTTCGAAACTTTTGAATTCTTTTGCTCCGAAGAATCGGTTCCAAGACTCTTTTGACTCCAAGAAATATGAATACATCCGACCTCCCATTTCCAATGTATAGCATTTGTTTCAAGTAAGCTTCCAACGATTCTTTGGTATGCGCTTCATCCAAAAAGCAGACAAATGCCCATTCATAGGAAATGTAGCGGTAGGCAATTTGGGATGGATTTGGTCGAACCTTTTCTTTTGGATGAGTTTCGAGATAATTATCGTAAATGTAAAATGTCGTTCCCATTTTATGGGTGAGTTTCAACGTGTCCCAGTACTTCTTCAAGCTAGCGAGATTCCGGTTGTCCATTATCATTGCCGTCGGTCTATCACCAATTTGACTAACAATGGCTTCTGCCAAGCGTTGGGCTGCTGGGTTACCCAAATAGTCCAACATCTCACTTGTTAAACAAATGTCAATCTTTGTCAGGAAGACAAAATTGAAACAAAAAATGGCAACTCGAAACATTTTCTGGAATTTTTGTTTTAAAAATAAATTGTAAAAAATGCTCTGCACAGCTTACAGCTACGACCTACTATTATGAAAATGACTATTCTTTTTACGGAAAAAGCTAAAAAAATCTTTACGATAGACGATAGCACAATAGCAATACAAGTCAGACTACGGGAACGGTCCTTTTTTATCGCTTATTTGATTAGCCACCTAATGCAAAGTAGCTTCTTTTCCCCAGTACATCTTTTTTGTATGTGAATTGAAGTGAATCGAGGGCACACAGAATCGTAGTTTTACAAACAAATTACTCATTAAATCTTTACATTGCTTGTGCAACAGACATTTCAAGTATTCAATTTGGCCTAATTTGCCAGGTTTAACAATGACTCAATAAATTCTCACGCTTGCCAAATTCCAGTTTTATCCAGAGAAACAGGCCAAAACTACCAGGAAAAGGCATTGAAACTGAAGGTCAAGTCCAAGCTAGTATTAAAGTGTCACCTTCATGGCACTAGAATATAATGGCGAATAAAGTGTGTATAGAAAGAATTATAGTCGTAACAATGAAAGAAGAGAAAAAATTCTCATCATCATCGTCAGTGAGCTCTTTCTTGAGAGCAAACTTGAAGGGCCACTTACAAGAGGAATGAATATGGGAATGCTTCCACTGCCGATTCAACAACGGAAAATGAACTATGTATAATATTGACTTCAGCTTTAACTTCCTAAATGATTTGCTTCTTATGCTAAATTATGGGTTTTTACAGCCTGAAGTTGAAGAATTGAGAAAAGTAGAAGTCATTGATCTATAAAGTTGCTTTGATTCAAAATAAATGTAAAAAATCGTCCACCTTAAAATCCACCAATATGAAATCAAATAGGATGAGCAAAAAGTACCTAAAATATTTAGCATGGGTTCGGGTTCGCCACGCTTATTTCCCCGGAGTAAAAATAAGTAATTTGGAGTCCCTCTATTGTTCCTTTAGATTTTAGGCAATGACATAGCAGATTTTTAATGTATTATATATAACCTAACAGGGATTTGCGGTGAACCGAGGGTATAAATAGCAGAGAACAGTAGGTCCCGCGAGGTTTTCCGATCCACTGTTCTGCCTGCTAGACAAGTTTTGAGTTGGAATATCATTCTTTTTGTATTATTTCTGCCATTTTCGAGATTTTTGAGTTTAACTGACTGCTTTCGAATTAGGACCAGTCCGTTTCCAGGAAGGAGGAAGTTAAAAGTCAACATGGCAGTGAAGTTGCAGGTATGAAGGCAAAAATAATTGTTAGGTTTAATTAATGATTGTCTCACATTGCCCCATTCTATAATATTAGGACTTTCTTCATATCAAATTATCTACTAAGCATTTAAATGGTTCTTTCTATGTTTTGTAGTACATTTTCCTCGCGGTTCTCTTGGTTGGAGTCTGTGATGCCAGTTTTAAGAAATACAAGCGCTCTCCAAAACCGGAAGGCGACGATGATGCAAAGAAGCNGATAATTTTAGGACTTTTTTCATGCCAAATTGTATACTGAGCATTTAAATGGTTTTTTCTGTTTTGCAGTACATTTTCCTCGCGGTTCTCTTGGTTGGAGTCTGTGATGCCAGTTTTAAGAAATACAAGCGCTCTCCAAAACCGGAAGGCGACGATGATGCAAAGAAGCAGAATTGGAAGCCTGTCTCGACACCTCAAGAGTTCACTGTGATGGTAGATGACAATATCAACAAAGCTAACCAGTAAGCGCTTTTAAATTATACGCAAATTAAAATCTAAAGTTAATTAGTGACATATGACTATATATTATCTATATCTTCTTAATCTATTTTCTATTCAACAGATTCCGTCACGAGACCTGGAAACCTGGTGGCGTCATCGAGGGTGAATATGCCTCCCCCACTAGGTGAGCCATCTTGAAAGAATTTCTCTTTAGGAAATGTTATCACTACCTGTTTGTGCAGAAAAACTGATTTATTTGTCAAACTAACCGTCATGATTTTCTTGTGGTTTTAGGGATGGAAAATGGCTTAAAGTGAACTACCGAGCTGATAAGGAGGGTTTCCATGTTCTCTCCCAAAAGGTCGTAACTGAAGCAGAGTTGAACCAACCCTCCGGAGGTAGCGCAGCAGATCACCAAGCGAAAATTGAGACTAACCTGAACGGCAAGGACGTCAAGTACACCGTTAAGGAAGATGACTTGAAAAAGAACAAGCAAACGTCGCAGCAGGAGCACAGTGGATTGTAAGAAGTTCAGGAACAAATTTTACCATTTTAAAAATTGATGACATACTATGTTTATTTGTAATTGTGATTGAGACTGAGCTGGGACTTATTTTTAACAGTCAAAATGATCAAAGTCAATTTCGTACCAAAAATTTCATTTAAAATTAATTACTGGCAATGTTTAAAATTTTTAACTTTAATCAAGAATAATCGTAATCGCAACTTTTCCGGTTTTAATGTAATTTTCAGCCTTGATTATTCGATGTTTTATTTTGATTGAAATTGTTTGCCAAATGTGAAAATTATGTTCCTACTACTTAATCTACAAGAGTTTCATTTGTAATCGGGTATTTAACCAAAAAATCATTAATTTTTAATATTGAATGACTTGTAATATTAACTATCGCAAAATAAGAAAAAAATAAATTTCGCAAGTTAGAATCGCTAAAAATACAATGAAGCACTTTCACATAATCAAAGCAACTAATTTATAGCTGAACTGTTTTGCATCCAAATGTGCATCTACCAATAAAACTGTCAGATTTTCATGAATTTAGATACGCTGACTTGAGCAATTCATAAAAGACATAATCTCCCCTTTGAGATCCAAGAAATGAGCCTATTAGGGTGCCTTTGTTTCATTAGTTTTAAAAACATAATTGATTTTATTTTAATAATTATTTCTCATAGTCATCATATCTTGCATAAACTTATTTGAACTACAAATGTGTACTTCAAAAATATTAAGAAAAATGTATGTCTCTGCCATTAAAACGGAAGGACATGTTGATGAAGTATAGCTGTATAGCTTCAGAAATAAGTATAGCGTATAGTTTAGCTTAGGAAATTGAAAGAAATATAATAAGCATTTTGGGGTACTGTAGCATCGTTTAATTCTTATTTCTGGGCTTGAGATCTTCAAAGCACGGATGCAGGAATATCTGGTTTTTCTTTTGCGGCTGGAAGTACTCGTGCCCCTGCAAGAAAAATACAACCAATTAGGAAAAGTTGNATATTAAGAAAAATGTATGTCTCTGCCATTAAAACGGAAGGACATGTTGATGAAGTATAGCTGTATAGCTTCAAAAATAAGTATAGCGTATAGTTTAGCTTAGGAAATTGAAAGAAATATAATAAGCATTTTGGGGTACTGTAGCATCATTTAATTCTTATTTCTGGGCTTGAGATCTTCAAAGCACGGATGCAGGAATATCTGGTTTTTCTTTTGCGGCTGGAAGTACTCGTGCCCCTGCAAGAAAAATATAACCAATTAGGAAAAGTTTGTACGTACACGTCATTCATTCTGAAGTAGTTTGAATAGCACAGAAAATTGCACTTAATTCGTCGATCAACCCGACAATAAGCCAAAATGAAATAAATTTAAATTAATACAAAAATTAAATTAAATAACTGCGTTTCCCGTATAAGTTAATTAATTAATCATACCGCAAAAATGTCCTGAAATCCTTGATTAGTGCCATTAGATCTGTGACATTTGAAAGTAAAGTTGTCTTTCGGATTTGTGGGATTCACATACTGAATGGCAACACGACCTTCGACACTTCCAAGTGCGAAGCCTACATGACCAAACAAGAACGAAAGGAATAGATAAACAAGATTCACTGAATGCTATTTAACCGTATATGGTATATAGTTGACGGTTATGAACGAAAGAGTTAAATCATACCGGTTGGCTGATTCTGCTTATCTTTGAAGATCGATACACATCTATGTTGGTACTTAAGTGGCGAGTCAATC